>BLFN01000201.1:3122030-3124530 GCA_014634225.1 Acropora yongei | reverse complement strand
TTTCATCTTTTAGTTATTCTTTACAAAGGTTATCGACGTAACTCCTGCACAAAAATATTTTACCAAAAGAAATAATTTATTTTCCGACATGTTCAGCGAGGTATCCATCTCTAACACGACGGGTAGAAATTTTAGTTAGTTAAAATTACCAATCCTTGGAAGGAGATATGTCTCAAAGGATTCGACGTTCGCTAAGGCGGTTCACAGTACTGTGTGACCAGCTATCCGTCCATCACGACTGATAGATTTTTTTTATCAACCTTAACTTTGGTAGCTTACCTAAAACCAGTTCGCAGTGGGTACCAAAAAAATACCCTTTGCATTCGCACTCGTAGCCAAGGATGCTGTCACGGCTAATTGAACATGATGCATCATGCTGACATTTCTCGGGTTTCGCACAATATTCAATCGGTACTGCAGTAGTCGTAGGTACTGCAGTAGTCGTTGGTGGTGCAGGCACTGTTGAACATGGCCGAGTGTCTTCTTTATCTGGACATGTGCACCGATAACCAAACGGGTTTAGCAGACAAAGGTGAGTGCAGTAACCATTATTGATATAGTACGGACGGGAGGCTGAGGAGCAAAAAAAGATAAATTGCTTCAAAATATTAAATACTGCATTGTAAGATTTCTCTCATCTAAACAGGCTTATCAACTGAAAATTGCGAAAATTCTAAAAAAATGCATGACATTTGATGCACGAGAGTCACAATAATTTGCTATACTTTAATTTACCAAAGTGAAAAAGACGTCCTCGAAGATGTCCTTGAAGAAACGTTAACAATTTAATGAAATACAACCATCGATTAAAAAAAAAAAGTACTCTAACTGTTTTGTAGTCTTACGCAACGGGGATACATTTGATTATTAAGGGAATCGGCAAAGCCGTCTTGAGCGACGGATGGCAACCGGAGCTCTCTTTTCCGCCTAATTGTGAAGCAGTTCTCGCAAACATTTCAAATAACTATTTTCCTTGCAATGAAGAGACGATACCGGAAACTATGCGTAATGAGCGAAACTCCCACTTCCGGTCACTGATGGTTGCTCAAAGACTTTGCTTTCTAACTACTCTTGCAACCTAGTCAACAAAGTGACGTATTTTAAGCCAAACGATTTGCTTACGTAATCACCGTCTGGTCCATGGACAAGTTCTATTAAATGCATATCTGTAAGCTTTCAATGGGTTTAAAGAAACTGAAATTTGATGAAATAATGTCAACGTTCTAAAAACAAGTGTTTCATGGTTAGCGTGCGTCCGTCGAGTTATGGATGCAAGCGGGAGGTTGTTAAGCACGAGAGAAGCATAGGTCAAGTCGCAAGAGGCTATCTCATGCGACTCCTAAGCTTCTCCCGTGCTTGGAAACCTCGCGCTTGCATCTATAACTCGACGGACGCACGCCGTGAACCATGAACCACTTGTTAAATATCACTTAATGGCTACGAAGTGGATACGTACTATCTCGTGTAGGAGTCCCTTTTTTGATTGCCAGGCCGTTAGGCAAATACGCTCCTTGCGCAACTACTTCTAAGGACTGGCCACCATCAAAAGAAGTCTTGTTGATTCGAACAACGGAATTATAAAATAAAATATTCCAATACAAGTATTGGTCATCAACAGCAATTGTAGCTGGAGTCAAAAGGAGAAGCGGTTCAGCCAACAACACTTGAATTTCACCATTCTCATCAATGGTATCGAGGTCAAGGTACATTATGCTTTCAAAGATACTTGCAAAGTAAAGTCTGTTATTTGTTTCATCAAGGGCAATACCATCAATACTAAAGCTGTCATTGTAGCGATCTGTCAGAGGAAAGATCTCGGTGCGATTTTCTCCATCCATTTGAGCTCGCTCTAGAGCTCCATGGACAGCCCAGTACATAACCCTAAAAACACAAATTATTAAATAAACCATTAATCAATGTGGGAAATGTTAAAGGATAGACAGTAATGCTTTTTTATTTACATGTGCAGGTTCGAAGGCTTTTTTGAAGCGCAAGGTTTTGGCAATGCGTAAAGTGTATTTTGGTTCTATTTCTGGCGGCGCCAAAAAATTAAGATTAACACGTCCTGTTAAGACTCTCTTCACGAGCGAATACGTTCGCACAGATTAAATAAAATATGCCTTAGAAGTCACTTCGTACTGCATTTTGCTTGGTACAGCTATTTCGGATTCAAAATGCAGTGAGGACTGTGTTCGGCCACTTAAACAAAGATAGTATATTTCCAGCTTCTCCTAGTGCAATTCTCATGACTGACATTATGTCCATAAATTGAACTAAAAGGAGTTTCAAGATAAATAGAGTTATTACATAACCTTCAAATGACCAGTACATTTGAATGCTGGCAGTACATATGCTTAATATGGTGTCTATAAATGCAAATAGCAATAGCAACCATTTATCTGTTACATATATCTATTATTTAGCGTATTTTAGTAGTGAATGTTGAACCAGACTTCGCCGACTAAATTCAGAGAAACTGTGAATAAGGCCCAAAAGGCAT
>BLFN01000201.1:3114530-3117030 GCA_014634225.1 Acropora yongei | reverse complement strand
CCCAAGAATCATCACAGACAGTTCCCCAGTGGCCATCATGAAATATCTCCACTCTTCCTTCTCCGGCTCTGAAGCCATCAACCAATCTAACAGTTTCTCCTGAAATGAAATGATTTGCGCCAAGCTCATCAGCATTTATTTTAATTGAAATTGAAAGGGAAGGACACAATCAGTCTACCTGGAGTTGCTATTGGTGTGTATTTGCAGACCACTCCAACGTCTTCCCAATGAAAGCAATTGTGGCTTCCCCATCCACTATGACGACACTCCGCGATACTTTGTTCATCACCAACACAATGAACTTCATCAAGCCAAATTTGCGATGGTGGGAAAGTTCCAAAACCATACCATCCACAACAGTGTGTGCTCCAGGCTCCCTCAGAGTATCCCAGCATGCGGCAAATAACGTTGGCTTCTTCTATTCCCCAAGAATCGTCGCAGATCGTTCCCCAGGTGCCATTTAGATTCAATTCTACTCGTCCTTGGTTGGACGTTGGACCAGACCTTAGACGAACAGCTAGCTCTGGAATAAAGGGAGGCAAAGGCAAAATTGGAAGTCATTCATAAATCTTATGCTCCCGCCAAAACTACCTATCACAATAGTGTTTTGTTCTTAAGGCATATGACCGAGTATGATTCCAGACAAAGTTATGAACGGTTCTGAGAGGAAGGTGAACTCTTGTGGGTCGAACTGTTCACTGCAATGACCGACAAGAAAACTCACATTTACATGTCAATCAATAATCGCATGAGAGAGAGAGAGAGAACCATATAAGACAAGGCCCCAGTGCAAAAGGAACTTGTGGTATTAATAACAACTATGTTGTACACTTAAATGAACGCCTCCTCAAGACTTTCGTTTTTGTGGAAATCGATTCAGGAATAGAACATACATCACCTTTAGGCAAACAATTAATGCTAAAAACAAATGTATTGCCAAAACCGAAACCCGAATTCGAAAACTGCTATCATCTGTTTTTTTAGAACGACGGCATTTAACTCACCTGGATGAGGTCCTGCTGCCAAAGTTGGACCTTGAGGATAAGACAATATAAATCATTAAATGAGAACAATACAGCTTAGAGGGACAATGTGATGCCTTCAAACTGCGTTTGTCAAGACCAAGTTCATAATGTAAGGGTCTGAGCCAATGTTAAGTGGAAATTCCTTCTTGGAGAATTCATGCTAAACAAGTATACATTCGACCAGCTTCAAGATGATTTGATAGTTCAAAGGTAGAGCAATGTGCTGTGCAATTAGGTGGTCACAAATTCGAGTCTTGTTAAATCCTGTATTTTTCAAGGTCTCATAGTATATTGCGTCAGCTGTTCGTCTGAATGTGACGACTTTTATCGCATAACATTAGGCGTAGTTTACAAGTAGTATTGGGTCATTCTTTTAAATCCAGTTGAGCTGTTAAACATGGAAATGAAGTTTTTTTTGGAGAAAAGAGGACATATCCTTATTGACCAACGATTTCGATAGAAACGGCACATTCGGATTAGATCAAACCAAATGGTAGTAAGGACCTATCTGAGAGACTATATCTTTTTTTTTTTCATGAATGCACGGAGTCAAATTTGCTCCATCGATAGTTCCCGCAAAAGACAGAAAAAAAATTCTCATTACTTAATACCTTCTGTCGGTGGAATGGAACCGTTGTAGCAAATCACTCCCGCGTCTTCATAATGGCGGCAATCATGTTCACTCCATCCTTGGTGCCTGCAGGCAGCGATAGTCTCTTCATCGCCACGGCACTTGACATTATCCAACCAGATGGGAGACGTAGAATTACCCTGTCCAAAATACGCATATTTGACAGCAGCTTGTGCTGCCGTAAAATTAAGCATTCTGCAAACAACATTGGCCTCCCTTAGTCCCCAATGATCGTCGCAGATGGTTCCCCACTGTCCTTGATAATACACTTCAACTGTGCCTTCATATGACGAGTTCGAACCAATCAGGCGTATCTGAAGACCTACAATGAAGAATTTAGTGTAAAGGGTACATGTTACACATTACTTCACTGTTGCTAGGTATTGAAGTTTACAGCTGTAATTACTTTATTGACCGCCCCCATTACGAACAACCAATAAAAAAGATAGCATCCTAACATCCTGGAGCCAAACTAATCCACGATCTCTAAAGGCAACCCAGAGATAAAATATGAATGAACCAGGGCAACTAAAGCTGGTGGTCAGACGGGACTAGATCTCCCGAGCTCCAACATCCACTACAAATGGTTAACCACTAGTTCACTCTGCCTACCTAGTTTCTATCACTTGGATTATAAAGAAAAAGACCCTAAAGCACGATTTGTCAATAGAAAAATGAAAACAAAAAGAGAATCGAATTGGATTTTGAACGAACAAGAGAATACCATATTTTGTGATATTTCTACAACCAATACCTCGTCCGTCCACATGGTATGCCGGTCATAATTTGTGTCAATTTACTTACAACTAGCCGCCAGTCTTGTTTGTCATCATTAGAGGTTGTT
>BLFN01000201.1:3088473-3090973 GCA_014634225.1 Acropora yongei | reverse complement strand
TTCAGAAAGTTCCTTCGTATTATTCCGGGATATGTTTCTGCATAGTATATTTGTTGATCAACTGGATCGAACGCGACGGCGCTGACACCGCGGATTCCATCAATTGGAAGGGGAGCAGCTCTTTGGGGCTCTGCGTCCAAGTCAACTTGGTACAACAGCTGTCTTTGTTGTTCCCCAAAAACAAGACTCCTCTTGGCGTCTGATAAGGAATAAGAAAACATCCCATTCGATTTGAGTTTACCGGTGAAGAAACGACTCACTTTAATAGTCGCAAGATAAGTTATTAACATAAGTAATGTAATGTAGACATGAAATTCATATTTCATTTACAATGGAAATTTTTAACATAAGCAAGTAATTAAGTGAGTAGAATTGTCGTTAAATCGTCTTTGTAATATACATCTAATAAAGCAGTCGATGTTTTAGTAATTCTCACCTTTGCAAATTACTGGTCATAGCCTGCTGAAACTATTCTATCTTTGTGAAGTGATATATGATATAGGAAATGTTTCATATCATGGCTTACTTGACCTTATTCTATCTTTGTTTGGCAGGATAGATCTAATTGATATTTGTATTTGTTTTTTCTCAAAGACACTTTTTTGTAAGACCTGTATGAGAACTGAGCTGACATGAGACAGTCTAGACAGAGTATGCGCACAAGGAAACCAGCTTTACATAGTACTAATTCCTGAATTTCTGTGTACTGAGCAACATCTCATACACAGTTCTCAAGGACAAAACGGTGTAATAAAGCCCTAATAATAACTTGAATTCAATCCATACCATATGATGGCAGTGCAGTGTCGTTTGATTGGCAGATGACACCTGCATCTTCATTATGAATGCAATTGTGCACACCCAATCCGTTATGAGGACATTCTTCCACATTAGATTCATTTCCAACACAATCTAAATTGTCAAACAGTATCTTCCCAGAGCCTCCTCCGTAAGCGCCATACATGGGGGCTGCAAGAACGCCGCTATAATTTAACATGCGACAAATCACAGCAGCATCCCTCAGGTCCCATCGATCGTCGCAAATTGTACCCCATGTAGCAATTTTTTCTCCTGCTTCGCGTATCACACGGAAAATCTCCACTCTTCCCTCGTTGGGGTTCGGACCGTCAGCAAGACGGATGGCAGCACCTGAAGTGAAAAAAAGATAACAAACTTTTTATAAGCTTTTCTACCACTGTAGTGAGAAAAAAACGTATTTAATTCATGGAGACCTGAAACATGCATTATACGTTGTGAATGTGATGAATGATGCCAATGTCTAGGATTGCAAGTAATTGCAGGCCAATTTCAATAAGCGTCACGAAGCGTCCCATCGCACTTTGGCTCAACTTCGATGTTGCTTTTGAAGAGGAATACTGACAATAAAGGTCGGAAAGTGTCCTCTTACCCATGCTTAGCAAGAAGAAAAAAAAAACCTAATCCTAACCTAAGAAATAACCCAGACAGATGCTCTAACCACAATGTTACAAACATATGTTTTAGGCTTAGACTAACAGGACATTTCTTGAGGTACAACATAATTGAGCGCGAATCTATTACTTGATATCTTTGGTAGATCAAAGAAATGCAGAAATTAGGGGGAAAAGGAAGAAGAAGAAACAGCACACAGAAAGGACACGAAACAGAGTTGGAGGAAAGTTGACGGCGCTCACCTTCAACCCAAATACCCCAGGTAGGGTTCGTTAACGTTTGTGTATGAGTAACGAGCTAGTTGGTTTTTAAGTGCTTTGAGATGTTATCTCCGGCTATCCCGATTTCACCTTCCACAAATTTTTAATCCACGTTTAATATTTTCTGTTCTAGGTTGATTATTTAGCGTTACTGTAGCAGAATCAGGTCAGTGACTTGATATCGTAGGATATTAGGACAGTAGAGTTGGCTTCTGATTGGCTAATTGCGAATTTGGGTACGGTAAATTAGTATAGCACTCGGCAAAAAGAAAAAAAAAAAACTAAACAACACAAACACAAAGGAAAACGAAACAAAACAAAGAAACATTCAATAAGAGCAACGAATTCAAAACCAACCTCTGAACTAAGAAAGCAAGTTTTTATATGCCTTGAACAATCTCCTTTTTTGGTGCATCATTTTCACACACTTGAGAGAGAGAGACATTTTAACTGTTTCAGAACGAGAGTACTCTTGGGCAGAAAACCAAAAAAATTCTCATACCTGGAAACTCAATGGGCTTGGGTATACAAAAGACTCCTATATCGTTGTAATGGGAGCACACATCATCAAGGCCTCCCCAACCACTATGTGCACATTCCGCCAAGGAACTTTCACTCCCGGTACATTGAAGATTGTCCATCAATATAGGTTTGCTGAAGTCATAGCCATAATATCCACAGCATTCAGTTGACCAGGCACCCTCAAACCCAAGCATTCTACACACCACATGTGCATCTTTTATGTCCCAGTTATGGTCGCAGATTGTGCCCCATGTACCATTGTAAAGAACTTCAACCCGACCGTTATT
>BLFN01000201.1:3076529-3079330 GCA_014634225.1 Acropora yongei | reverse complement strand
GCCAAGATCCGGGCACCTCAGAGGAAAAAGCCAAGTTTTCGATTACATGATTAGTGGGCTAGCCCGGCTAGCTAGGATCCCGACATTACGATAGCGAGCCGAGACTTTTCCTTGTAGACAGCCCATGAAACAAGCAATGGCCACAAAGCACAGTTCCATAGACATAAACTTCTTTGGTCCAGAAAATACTATTTCCATGGGCACGTTTCTAGAAAGTCCCGAAAACTTTTCGGGCCCGAAAAGCCACTAGTAAAACTCCGACTGGCTTATTCTGTGAAGTTGGTCTCTTCATATATTGTAAAGGGAATAAAAATTAAAATAACCTCAAAGTTTCGTGCCTCGAGACGCCCTTGTTTTGGAGATTCAAAGAGAATTATGTCACCCGAAATGCGCCCGAAAGGTTTGGGGACTTCCGAGAAAGGAACTCCATTTCTGAGAATATCGTTGAGAGCTTGCCAGGTTACCGCGAGATGGCTCGCCTCATGTAATACCGAGGTGAACTTCACCTCGGCAACCCGAGCCACCCCACCTAACCGGGCCAGTCCGGCTACTGTAATCGACTCGTCATTTCTTATTTTACTCAGAGAGAAACGTAGTTTTTTTTCAAATGTAGAATCAAAGTTATTGAAATCATGACTAATTAAGAGAACAAAGAATTTGGTTCATAATTTAAAGCAAATAAGCAAGCATCCTCAGTCAGATGATCCGTGAGAAAGCACTTGTCTTTATTTCTACTAAACTAGCTATTCAACGAATAGCTTTTTTTTTTAGCAGAGTACAGGAAAGATCCTGATCAAATTATACCAGAGCATAACTCTTCTAATCAGCGAAGATGCATTGCGTTAAGTCACTGTGCGCCAAGCCTCTTGCATAAGCAAAAACATTAACTCCCAGGGGAATCCAAAATTGTATAATTTGCACGGTGCCATTTTTAAGCCAACAGCGTCAAAATATGACTTACCTTTAACCGCATTTGCCAATAATATCAGGAAAAGGAGCATTTGGGGCGGCTGCACAAAAGCCCGCTTTTGGTGCAGAAACATCATGAGAAGAATCTATAAGGAAAAGAGATAAGAGGGGCTTTTTTAAGTTGTTAGACACCACTGTTGATCTTGAATCAAACTCCCACGTTCAGTCGCAGTGTTTGTTAAGGAACAGTAGATGTAAGGCGGTAGCTCTAATGCTTTCCCTAATTCCAAGTGTTTATTGAAGAGCATGTCCAGTAAAGTTGTCGTTCAATCAAGAAAGCGCTCCTTCATAATTGGTATCCCAAGTTTATCTTACCCTCACTCGCTGTTTCTATTTCGTAACCGGGTCTGAATGGTTTCCTAACCGATTTCTTCAAACGGCAAAATTCTGGACTAAGGCCTCGTTCATCAAGTCTTGTTGTTCGACAACAGTTCTCAAAAGCTAATTGAAAATTTACAAAACTGCAGACGTAATTAAGAATCTTCGTTCGAGCGTGTTATTGACATCGAGGGTGGAAGCTGATTATTGAACAATGAATAACGAGACTTAAAAAGTGAACAATGAATAAAGGGATTAAATAAAAAAAATGAATAATGAGTAATATTTGGGCCGCTGAATTGCAAATTTATCGTTCACTCTGAGCGTTAAATGTATACTAATTTTCACCGTGCTTTTTCCTTTTTATAGGGTTTAATAGGGTTAGCCAACCACAGTTAAGCACTTTAGCTTTTGTATATCTGCGCGTATGATGGATATTTGCCAAGGATTGCTCAATTAAGTGTTACGCTCTGTGGCTCGTGTATAGGATTCTTCTTTAGCATTAAAGAATCAGATGTAATCCTTATAGATTTTGTAGTGGCACGATTAAGTTCGTTTCTCGAGTCTCACATAACTTTTTCTTTTTTTTTTTAATTTCAGTAAGGTCCGAGGACACCGAGTTCAGTCAAGCTATCTTTCGCTCCACCAGATGTTGACCTGGAATTACCTAAAAAATATCGTTAAAAACAAACCAAACTCGAGCCCTGATTGTCTGAATGTTTCCTGCTTGGAATCTTCGCGGCATTATTTCAAAGAAGCAAGACATAGCGTAGCAAGAGGTCATAAACTGTGCTCCTAACAAGACCGAAATGTAGTTCCTGTGAGCAATTAGGTAAATCTCTTAATCTCTTAAGCGTGGATATAAACAAATAGAATACTTCACTATTTTGCTTTATGTGATGCCAACGCGTTCCAATATTCCGCCCCTTCGAAACCATTTATCACAATTGTACTTTGGTTATTTGAATTTTAAAGCCATCATCCGATAGAGCGATTAATAACACTTAAATATCCGGCAAAACTGGTAGCAATGGCACACCAGTAGTACTGTTTGTCAATTTGGTTTAAGTCATGATTAGTTGTGCGCCTTCTTAATTCCAGTTGTCTAACCACTTCGCTGCGTCGGTGAAAAATAACTAATACAAGAAGCATCTGTAAACATTATTTATGAAACAACTATAGAATAAATAGACTATGGTAGCCAGCGGTAAGAATTGTTACTTTAGGCGGGCTTCTTACGCAAACTTAACATTACTACACGGCTCACTCTTTCTCACTCCCACCCTCCCCACTTTTAGCTTACAGAGCAATTTAAGTTTTATTTTTCAAATTCCACGCTTCCTCACAGAGAATGTCTTTCTAAAGACATTTTCTCTTTGATAGAGTTCATATTGATTTTTGAAGAAAGATTTCATCCTCAGCGCCAGAATTTTGTTTAATTTAAATTCTCTTTAATTCTTATTGATCTTATGATAATCACGTTTTTATCATGTAATAACGATTTCTTCAAATGC
>BLFN01000201.1:3069029-3071529 GCA_014634225.1 Acropora yongei | reverse complement strand
AAGGGAAAAAAGGGGACGCATATGAGACGAACCTAAAAGACTGCCGATGGTAAAATTGACAAATTAAATTGACTCTTTAATACCGCTAGCGATATCGCATGCAGCTCACGTAGTTGATCTATTATGTCTAAGCCATAACTGTCACAACAAAGTTTTCCTCTTTTAATTAAATTGGAGGCATTTACTGAGCCATATTAATTTCCCATATTGACTGCCCGAGCCGGTCGATTGGCAACATCTTAACTTATTTCTTACAGTTTGTAAAAACTCTACGAACAGGTCACATATAGCCAGCCCATGGCCGTATTATGTGGCAGTTCTGGATTTATAGTGTTACGGCGTTCTTTATGGCACTGTAATCGATTGCAGCAACCTAACGTACCACAACACCAGACCACGATGGCCTTTGATGCAAAATCGTACCTATCAATTGAAATGAATTCGTTTATGTGCCAAACAAAATCATTGCGGTTGCACAACATCTTTTCTCTTTTTGCATATGAATTTTTCTCCTTTCAAGTCTTAATGATAAAATGGATAAATAATTAAAGAAATTGAAAAACACCTGTAAAGTAATCTAACAACTGACGGCATGAAAGGAAGAACGTACAGACAAAAGTTTAAGGAGGAGACTATGAACTATGGTTCAGAGAAGAATTTGGTGTGACAAAATTCTGCGTCATTACAGTTTTCCTTTTGAAGCAAATAGCCATGCACTTCATCGCACCAACGAAGTTACTCTCTTTTCTTGGGGCTATCCGGCATGATTAAATTGTGGGTAAGCTGCTTTAACTTCCGTTTGATAGTCGATGGTAAAATAGTTTTTGTTAGAAAAAAAAAGAGAAAGCTAAGGAAAAAATAAAATAGCATATTTTTCGTAGAGCAAAAGTGCAGATTGCTATCGAGCGTAGTGGAGGGCAAAAATTGACAAGCCATGTCTGTCTGTGAACCACATCCAATGGTTTTGCGCCACTAATCTTTTCTTGCAGATTCAAAGTAAGGGAAATCGAATAGACTTGGGTTCTTGCTGTGGCAATAACAAAGGAAACGTTTGAAGTGGTACCGATTTTAACCAAAAGAAAAGAACAAAAGGAAAATTTTGGTCCAATCAAACTCTTTTGCGCTCATATACTGTCTTCGTTTGCATTAACGTCATGCAATGACCGTTTTTTAATTAATTGCTTCTTATTTGTCAAGAGCAAGCTTTTGTAGTTAACTTCTTTTAGACTCGCATACAAGATACGCCGACGTAAACAAAGCTTTACGTAATGTGTTTTTAGGGCTAAAGTCCACTGTTTCGTTTCAGAGCCACTGTGTTATGAACCAATTTCAGCGAAGCCAGAATAAGCTTTGACATAACACATAACCACCCTACACCCAGTCTAAAATTTAAATAACGTCGATCTTCCGGTTGCCATTCCTTAACTTTATAAAATAAACGCCTTCACAATAATTTACTTCTGATTATGGGCGAGTCACTGACGGAGTCTGTTGCACTCAGATAGCTTGTTAAATTGCTTGTTTGCTCTCCTCTCGCAAAGAGAGAAGCTAATGAAGCAGCTTCGTTTACAAGATGTGCCTGAAGTATCTCGTGCATAATATACGAAAGTAAACAAATAAAAATGTCGCACAATATCAAGCACGTTATCCTCACGACGGAATGTCAGCACCACTCACCCGCCATCTTCAATCCGACTGTATATTTTGCCTGAGTTGCTTTGAAACTCCGAAATCAGCTCATTAAAACATGTTCATAACATAACATTGGATAATATCGCTTCCTTTTCTTCTCGAAAACAAAACGTACCCACTGTCGTTGCAATTCTATAAAAATTTAAATAAAGACGCTTCCTTCAAGATGACTTTGTTGTGAGCACTAGAATCACTGTATTTTTACGATTGCACTAAGGTCTACAATTAAAAATCAATAAAAAAAATAAATATATTTAGAAACACTACCAAAAGAAAAAAAAAAGAAAAGAAAAAACGAAAAATCCCTCTCACCTTGCCACTTCTTAACATTTCATCTATTCCGAACCGCGATCTTCAGCGAAAGTTTGTTTACTTACTATGGTAATTTTATATCCCTTTCATACATAATCTTTGAATGAATTACGAACCGGTGTTCAGTGGGGAACACTTAACCCAAGGTGAACTGAAAGTTTTTGGTCGTGAAGATCGCTTCTGAGCAGACTTTTATTCAGAAAACTGGCGATCATCGCTCTGATGACGTCACGAATGGTTCAATGATCGAGTGGTCCTTACTTTTTCGTTTTGACAGATCTCACGCCGGCTTGCATATTTATTTCTTGCTATTAGCTTAAACAACTATAGTTGCAATTATGCAACCATTAAGTGAAGAGATACTGACCATGATGTACTGTGCATTAAAAGGTTTTATTTATAGGATTTTCCGCTATTTCAAACTCTGAAGGTACTACTAATAAAGAAAGAACCAAAAATAGTTACCTTTCACCCCGAGGTAGATGAAAATTTGTGG
>BLFN01000201.1:3049209-3050737 GCA_014634225.1 Acropora yongei | reverse complement strand
GTCCTTTCTCATTGGACGCTCGATTAAATTGTAAAAGGTACCAGGCTACCACAAAAGGAAATTTTCAAGATGACTCTGATGAGAATGGCATATGCTAATGCATTTGCCTTTTATGTACTGCTGGTTACATCCTTCTTATGTCTGCATTGCAAAGGTAAGGATGTTTAAAGGTTGCACCATCAAGCTAACTCATTTATACATCATGAAATTATTTGGAAAGGTCACAAGCCTAGCATTCGGAGTTAACCCTATTCCACGGTTGTTACTGACTTTTTTTTTTCAGGATTCACCGCATTTCGACCGAGAACCCCTGGTAACTTCACATGTTAAAGAATTTGCATGCCCTTAAACTGATACCATTTCGAAAAGCAACAACAACGGCAAAAAAGAAGAATACTGAACAATAACAAAAAGACAACTAAGATATTAAAATCTCGCAAAATAAATGGGTAATTGTAATAAGTGGATTACTTGCACGATCCTTACTTACTATCAATATCAAGAACACACTTCTTTCCTATTTTACGATCTTGCTCTTTGTTAAAGTCATTTTTCTTGTTCATAAGGATAAAATTTGCATTCTTTTACATGACCATGAGATGGTACAGCGCATCAAGTGCCACGAGTCATAAACACAAGTGTGTCGAGCCGAGTAGTCTCCTGCCTCCTTGGTCATGTGATGGAATCTCAATCAAACTTCAAATTATAGGCATGTCTCGTTCAATTTTCCAATCACACGTTATCTGTGTCATTATTATTTCAGGAGGAGCAATTTGTTACGAATGCAATTCAAAAGCTAATCAATGCGCCCCTGAATCACTCAACGGTGCAATCAAGGGAGCATGCGCCAGAGGGAAAGATTACTGCGCCGTGTATAAGAAAGAGCCACCAGGGAACATTTCCTCTCATCAGTTTACAAGATATTGTGCTTCAGAATGTGAAGAAGATGAGACTATCTACTTTACCGGCGGAAAAAAGACCAAAAATTGTATAATGTGCTGCAAAGGCGATTTCTGTAATAACTATCTTTACGACCCTTGCAACCCGCCATCAGATGTTTTGCAACTGAAATCTGAAATGCTTACTGTTTTAACGCTCAGTCTTATCGCCATAAAATTAATGCCGTGTTAGAACTCCTCGCGCTTGCGTTCAATGTGTAAAACTCGTTTCCACTTTCTTCGCCCACGTGGGCAGATTTTAAAGTTACATGCACCGATCTAAAAACAAGACTGGATCAAGCTTCTATCGTTTCATTTTTGAAGCCAAGAAATTTGCGGCGGCCATCTTGGTTAGACCACTTTGCTGTAAGACCTCAGTTTGTAAAAGTATCGATAAAACATTGATGGCTCGGAGAGCGGCAATGCTTTAATTTTCTACTATCGGTTTGTTAGTTTTAGATTCATAATCTTCAGATCTCAGGTCCAAAGCTGTGGCGCCTAAGGTGGTCTCACCAAGATGGCGGCGATCAAAATAACCTGGCTTCAATTTTTGAAGCGTGCAAACAATAGCTTGCTCGAACCAGCCTTTA
>BLFN01000201.1:3020560-3022185 GCA_014634225.1 Acropora yongei | reverse complement strand
GGGAGCGTGACCCACGACTGTTTTTCCTTATTCAACCTATCATATCATTCATTTGTGGTGTTGCCGTGGCCTTTGCCTTTGCCGAAATTAGGATCTTCGGATTCTTAGCACGAATAAGCTCACCACCGAGCAATTTTCATCACCGTGTCAGTTGCAGAAAGGCACGTTCCCACATTCTTTGCCTTCACGGGTTATTGTGCTAAACAAGATTTGCCGATGGCTTCTTCTAGCCTCGTGTGCGTCATTATATTCGTTAAGTATATGGAGAAGAGTAAAACGGGGAGGATGGTCCATGACTCCTCACTTCACCGAGAACAAAGGCCAATATCATCTTCTCTAGCCAATCGTGTGTACTGTATCTGTCTTTGTACTGATGCTTTTTGCTGTCCTCCTTTTGTCCTTAGTGCGTATTTTGTACGCAGAGCAGAGCTGAATGAATCCTTTACATTTCTCAGGCACTTGTTTCTGTCTTCTTTTTTTACTTGTTATTATTATTTTTTTAAGCTAGACAAAAGTTGTTTTACCATAAATTAAGCTTAATCTTTATTTCCTCTAGCCCGTGGCCGTACAATGCAGTCAGTATCCAGCGAGATCACTGAAAAACAAGACAAATCGTAAGTGATGGACACTCTCTAGACCTCAACTGAGGAGTTGTGTTGATATTGAATTGCCTTATGTTTTTATGCGTTTGTACCGTAGCCCCGAACAGTTGAGAATTTACTGAGTAGCGACGACGGCTACGGAACAAACTTTAAAGTTGGATCTTTCCTAAGCGTTTATCACCCTTTTTCTCCTTCTCAAATGAGAATGTCACCAGTTATCAATTGTATCTGTTTTTTGGAGATATGTTTCATCTTTGCCAATCCCTAAGACTGAGATTTCAACCGTTATATTTCTCTCTATTAAATTTATTCTTTTAATCAATTGTATCTGTTCTTTGAAGAGCTGTTTCATCTTTGATAATTTAAAAGTAAAACTACTATTTCCGTCGTTTTTTCCTTTGCAATAATTCTTTGAAGCTGATGAACGTGATCTTTGCAGAGATGTTTTATCTTTGTCAATTGTGACTTTTAGTCGTGAAATTATTTCCCTTGCAGTGATTCTTTGAATACCAGTATTGATCGCAAGCGCACACAGCTGAGCCGACTTCAACAACAACTCAATGAACTGGAGACAGATGTGCATGAGCTCAGGTCACAGAAGGTAGGCACAATAATGCATTCAAGCTAATTTTCTTTCAATCATGGCGAACGTTTTCACTTAGGGGTTTCGCGACCCAGCCAAGAATATATGTATATATCTTTTCCATTTTCAAGATCTTTTTCGATTTGTTTTATTCATGAAATGAGGAACAAAAGCGGGATATAAAAACCGCAACAAAACTAAAGTGGCGAAGAGATGAACCACAATCCCGATTCCCAATTGCATTGGTCGAATGTTGAACAATACGGATGTGGCAGGCACTTGAGATGAAGCCCGTGCTTCTCTGCAAAAACAACAACGTGAAATTACAACAGTGACGTTTTTGACGACAATGCAAGCCTACAACAGTAATCTTTTATTCTCTCAATTTACTTCAACGACTCTTCTTGCAGTTCAGTTGTAACTTTCCTCACTAACATAGT
>BLFN01000201.1:2968458-2973458 GCA_014634225.1 Acropora yongei | reverse complement strand
CACTGAGATTTTGGGGTAAAAAAAATCACTGTTCACCTCAGCACTAGTAATGAAGTGTTAAGTGTTTACTGTTACTCGTTATTTCGCCTTTTTCATATCATTCTAAGTAAACTATTGTAAATTAAAGCATAGTTAATAGATTAATCTATTAACTATGACTAAAGCGAAATTTGCACAGGAAAAAGCCCTTTCCCATAATCCTTCGCTTTGGGGGTGCCACTTTGGCCGAGGGCCACGCTGAAAAATTAACAGATAGGATTCGATGATACCGGCCAAAACGCACCGAAAGAGCAGAGTTATATAGGTCTCTACAAGGTGAGTGGACAACAGACGTGCCCACTTTACATTGTTATTTCAGACTTTGTGGTATGAGGTCGGACGTCAGCATGTAAAGACAATCCAGGCAGCAACCTCGTTCCCAGGGTCTCTCTTCTCTGCCCCCCTTAGTCGTTGGAACGGAGACCCTGGTTGCGGCTGGTCACGTGACCACCCAGACTCTGGGTGGTAGAAAACTCTGCTGGAAGGGTTGGGCAACGGGGTTTTCCTCTCGACCAAATGTACTTGAGTACCCACCCACCCTGCGGTTTTGGATGGATAGATAGTCACGTGACCAGCCGCAACCAGGGTCTCTGTTCCAACGACTAAGGGAGGCAGAGAAGAGAGACCCTGGGAAAGAGGTTGTCCAGGCAGCCGCTATCAGTCCATATTGACCTCACCCACCCCACCCAACCACTCGCAAAGGACAGCTACAACACCGGGAACTTCATGCCCTACTCTTTTCGAATAGTATGTGGGTTCTTTAACGTCCCACATTGAACTTATAAACATGGTATTTACGAGACGGGACCTACGGTTTATAGTCCTTATCCGAGAAGACTTTGAAAGTCTTACCATTTGCTGATGTAATTACAAAGGCAGCACTTTCTACTCAGCTGTTTTAAGACCCTGAGTGATGGTCCGGCCGGACTCGAACTCCTGCTTAACAACCCGATGCTCATCCAACTGAGCCAGCGGTGCGTTAAAAACCAAAGAAAAGGTATTAACATCAGAAAGCGAAAGAATGCAAATCAAGGCGTAGAGAGTCATTGCGACTAATCCGTCAAAGACGGTTCATCTCAAACGGGGGTGTACCAACACGCCAAACACGCCGTGGAAAAGAACCAGGCGGTCATATGGGCGTATGGAAAAGCCGGAATCGAATCCCGAATCCGGAATTCCGGATTCCTGATTTTCCATACGCCCGCTCCTTTGAATAAAAAACGGACAATCTACTGTAATTAAATATTCAAGAAACTGCCATAAAGGAAAACGAAACTTGTAGAGGGTCACGCTTTTCTTTGGTAAAGCATGTCGTCTCTGGAAAAGATACAGATTCAAGGAATCCGCAGCTACTCCCACAGTGAACCGAGCATCATCGAATTCCAGAAGCCACTAACATTGATTGTTGGACCAAACGGAGCGGGCAAAACGGTATTTTGTATCTGAGTTAAGCCTCAGGAATAAGGATATGCATATGCCGAAAATAACTATTCTTATATAAGGGCACTTTACTTGCAATGGCACCCTGCTTTCATTGTTCTTTACTGTCATTTTTCTGATCGATGTTATATTGCCCTTTTTATCCGTACTGTAACAACTTGGGATATTAGACAAGATCCAAAATCAGACCTCTTAAGTCTCCGGCACGATTTTGCCGTGAGTCTCACGGGTCTTTAGGGCAATATCACGCTGTCACGACGATGCACAAAAATCTCTCGGTAAACAAGCACGTGAAATACACTTCGATCCTTCAATATTTTCACTTCGAATTCTGCCTTGTAAATTTGCTTTTCCTGCGCCAATTCCGTAGACATCCATAGTTCTAAGGCAAACCGTCATATTTGATCGACTCGCTGACAAGACACGAACCTCGAGCCCACAACCATGTATAGAAGATAAATGCCATAAGATATAAGCTTATGATAACCAATTTGTCGAGCTAGATACGTTTCGTCCACGTTGCTAAAATGGCGAAAAGCTATGAACATTCATCGAACCATAGTTAGCAGTAACTATGATCGAACCAAGAGAATCAGATTCGTTCAGCTTCAATTCCAGAAAGAAAAGCAAATAGGAGCAGTTATCAACGTTAATTTCTCGGCGAGATTCTACAATATGACGCTGCACTTGCAATTTTTTTTTACTTTAAAAAAGCTGCTCTTGTAGTCTGGCTGTCATTTACAGACAACAAATGCTGCTCCTGCGGTCCCGCAGTTACTGTGTTGTAACCAAGAACACCCCCTTACTTACATTCAACTTCAGAAACCTGCTACCGCAGTGCCGTAGTGGTGGTGTTGGTTCAGTCTCAATGTTTGCCATTGTAATGCCTCTATCTCGGATGTTACATTAGAGCGAACTTCGAAATGCTCTCCGATTTTATACGGTACCTACGATTTTGTCGCGTGCGGCAAGCTTTGCGAACATATCAAACATGTCTGCTCTTTTTACGAGATCATTGTGTGTGAAGTAAATAGCACCCGTTTATTAATTAAGCCTATTTAAAGCGCTCGTCTCAATAATTAGGTCTAAGCCCTCTTTTGAAAGTTTAATTGCCTTTAGTGTTACGGTTCGGTTAACTACGCTTTTTACGAGATCATTGTGAATGGCACCCGTTCATTGATTTCTCTGTTCCTAGGGTCACATAGTATTTTACGTCATCGACAAACGGAGACAAAAACTTTATTTTGATGAACTGGTTTTAATTTTTTTGACGCCGTCGATAAATCTCCAGATTTTTTGCCAAATATATTTTTTCACCCTTGATCTTCCTGTTTTTGGTCGTTTTCGGTTGAGAAGTTGCAAAATCATGTCTCAAAGTGAAAGTCAAAATATGCAAGACATCCTACATCTGGGCCAACCAGGCTAATTTTCAACCTTTAAAAATACTAGTTATCATCAGACATATAAGGAATACTTGGGACAGTGTGCCATGGAATTGAAGAGTTGAGCCCAGCCATATTTTTCTCATTTCATTGCAGTCTGTCATAGAGTGCTTAAATTACATGGCCACTGGAGACATGCCTCCTGGTAGCAGAGGAAATCTATTTGTGCATGATCCAAAGGTAGTCACTCTCATCCACTTGTAGTTGATATAAAGGTTGACTTTATCCAATGTTATTTGTTTGTAGGTAGCTAACCTTGGTCTTGGCTTTAGAATCAGTAATGATTCAAAATGGCATCGATTTCATTATTTGCTTAACAACAGATTTAACAGTATGACTTGTTGATTTAGATTGCTGGTGAAAGGGAAGTTAGAGGTCAAATCAAACTGAAATTCAGGGATGTTACTGGAAATCCAGTTGTTGTGACACGAACTCTAGCGTCTGAACAAAAGGTAGGTTTATGGTTTGCTTAAACATTTGCATAGCAGGAAGTTTTTTTGTGAGTTTGAAGGCATTGATATAATGGTTTGCTACACAGCCAAGCAGAACTTAATTAATTCAGTCTATTGCTGCAGGACTTCCCCTAAATAGAAGAGCAATCCCTCAAGGTTTAATCTTTTGTTTAGCTGAACTATCTGAAATAGCATACCTATATAAATTATGAATCGTAGTGTGCCTTTCAGAGGGAGTGAGGGTAGTTTGTGGCACATTAATGGTGTATTAACATCATTTTGGAACTGGTGGTAGCAGACACAGTGGCTGCAACAGAAAAGATGACAGACAGGCTGGTAGTGGCACTGATAATGGCAAGATAGTGTTGTGGAAATAATAGGGGTGTTAAAGTTTAATTTGTAATTGTTGTACTGTCAGTGAAGTGAGTAACTTGTGGCTTCTGATGTGACAGTGGATAGGTCAAAATTCTAAGTAAATAACTCTTTTTTGTATAGGCCAAAATAGTAAGAACAAGGACCGTGGAAGGAAATATCAGTCGTGAAGTTCATGGAAAGGTATGCCAATTCTTACTATATTTTGTTTTGTTATCCTTATTGCTCCTACCACAAATCACATGAAATTAATTATAGCCATTGCCTCTTTGAATTCATGCCCATTAATTGTTATCACTGATTTTTGTGTACTATTAATTTGTTTTAATTTTCTGATCTGGTAGTTTCCGTTTCCCTTTTGTAGAGGCAAAATTTAAGCTTAAAGTGCACTGATGTAAACAGAGAGGTAAATAGAATCGTGATGCAGTGGATATTGTTTTATATTGTTATATTGTTTTATATTCTCCTATTTTTTTAATGAAATTAACAATTTTTTGGTAGCAAAAATGTAACAAGCCAACTTCAGGACAGCTGTTATAACAGTTATCAGTGGTTTTCACATATAAACAAGACTAATGGATCATTTTCCATTGCATTGACCCATCAGCCTTGTCTCCAAGCAGTCTTAAACAAATGAAGCTTTGCCTGCAGGCTCAATTGAACAACTGAAATAACAGCTAGTAATCCTATGCATTTTTTCATGTACAGCTGTATTGACCACCCAATAGCGTGACTGTTTCAAATTATTCTGGCACGTTGTACATAGTTCATAGCAAACACCTTTGTTGTATTCATGGTTATTGCAGTTTGGGGAATGGTTCTTAAATGAGTAAGCACTGTTTGATATTAATTTACGTTCAAGTAATTGTCATTCTTGTGGCATGGTTCAGTCTTTTAAAAGAGAACTCAGTGTAGCAACTTATTCCTCTTTTGAAGATGATTTCCTTCCTTGGAGTATCAAAGGCAGTGTTGGACAATGTTATTTTCTGTCATCAAGAAGAGTCTAACTGGTCAGTAACATCTGTCAATAACATAATCTTTTTATTGTATTGCACTGCATTTTACCACACTACAATGCATTGCATTGTGTTATATTGCGGTCAGTTGCATATTATTGCATTGCTATCTGCTCTTCAACCGTCTTTGCTCTCTACCCCTCTCCACCTTACCCCCTTCCCTTTGTAATTGTCTCTGTTTCTGAAATAATTTGGGTTTCTATTTTGTTTCAGGCCACTTAGTGAGGGCAAAGTTTTAA
>BLFN01000201.1:2950958-2955958 GCA_014634225.1 Acropora yongei | reverse complement strand
CCGTGCGTGAGAATTCATTAACATATACTTTGTCATGATGCGCAGCAAAATTGAGACGGAGGAATTCTTTATGAAACAGATCAAAGTTATATTTAAAGAGACGTTTCGAGTTGTGGTTGAAGGAGCTCTGTCACGGCACTTTGTTGTTTTCAGGCCAAAACTATAGATAAATCTTTCTTTCTAACCTTTACTCGAACTGAAAAAATTGCCTTGAAGTGTGGGACTAAGACATCAATATTTTTAAGAAGGCTTATCCATGGTACATTTTTGATTTTGCCGGATGGGTACGAGAAAATTGCGGCTAAATTTTTCAAAATGCAATCTACTCCATCCTTGCCACCCGCAACAATTGAGAGCAGTAAACAGTCACGGTAAACAAACTTCGTTATTATTTTTGAGTTCCCATTAATGCGAAGACATATTTCAGCAGTGACAGCTCCTTTGAACTCATCTACTGAGGGATCGGTAAAAATAAGCAGAAGGATGGTGTATGGCTGTTTTCATTTGAAGAAAAGGGCTGACTTATTAAAACAAAATGAAGCGTATTGATTATCTTCAGAATTGTGGTTGTCCTGTTGTCACTTAAGTAAAGGTTTCGTTGATATCTTCACCGAGAACTGGTCGTTCTGTCTTCTTTGCTCAGTAGTGTTTTTTACTGTCAAGGTAGTAAGGATGTAAAACCGGGCTGGAAAGCCCTACATTGTACGATAACCTTGCGGCAGTTGTTGAACAGAATCAGGTTCGATTTAAGTTTACTTGTTTTTCCTTTTTAATAATTAACATTGTCTCTCCTTTTTAGCTAGAATCTTTGGTGAAGAATGAAATTCCTGACGCTAAGTCCAAGTTGGACGCTATAAGCTCTGAAGAACAAAGTATCAAAAATGATATAACCGAGGTAGATGCTGTGTTAAAGACATTTTGAAGACGTGCTGTATTGTAACTGTACATTTGCCTGGTCATGTGACAATCAAGAAGTACCAACAAGGGGTGGCACAGATGCGTGCGTTATTATAGCATGTTTACTTGAGATGTTTTTAGGCTTGAAACGTGAAAATCAGTTGCTAACCTAAGACAAATAGTTCCGTGATATTGTATGCCTAACCCATGATATATTTTCTTCATTTCAGCTGGAAGATCTCCTGAACATTACTGAAAAGGAGGAGCAAAATGCAAGACAAATGGAGCCAGATATTCGCATGCTAGCTAAGCATAAAGGAGAGCTCAGGGAACTTGACAGAAACATCTCTCTACTGCAATCCAAAATTAACGGAGTCGGTTAGCATTTTCATGTGCTTTTACTCTTTTTAATATCATACTGAGATTTTAAAGGGAATTCTTCAGTGTGTTCCTTCCCATGAGATTTCACAAAACTGGAAGGCCAGTACCGCCACTTTTGATTTCGCTCCGCCCCCGCTGAGTTTAACAAGCTCTGACGGCTGGGGGAACGAACTCGTCACTTCAAAATGAATTTAGCGCTTAGTTAAGTGTTTTGCGATTATTTCATATTCGTCACGTTGTACGAAACCGGCGAAGTGTCCCTTCGCGTGCTTAGCACGAACAGTTTTCATGCAAAAGCAGATAATGAGAATCTACTGCTGCAGCCTGCTGCCTCGCTTTGTCGTCAGAACTATATGAACATTTCACGTCGTCGTTTGGCAGACTCCGTCAAATAATTGCGCCAGAGAGGGTTACTCACACACAGCACGATTATTTTTCCATATTCAACCAATCCTATCATTGAATTGTGGCGTTGTCGTTGCCTTTGCAGTTGCCGTTGTCGTTTTTTTAGAGGGAGGTTAAGAAGCTACGACGCGTGCTGCAACGAAACGTCACATTAAATAATAGAACTTTGCCTTAGCTTAAGTCTTTGCGATTATGCCATGTTGGTCACGTTGTACAAAATACGTGAAGTGTCTTTTCACTTGATTGGCACAAACAGTTTTCATGTAAGAGCCAAAGAATGAAAATTTACCGTTGCAGCCTCGCGTTGTCGTCAGAACTTCAAATAAGAAAATTTGACGCCGTCGTTTGGCAGACCACTTAAAAAAATTGCACCAAAAAGCGTGCAACACGTGCAGCAAGATTATTTTTCATCATTCAGCCATTCAAATCATAATTGATTTGCGGCGTTGTCATTGCGTCGTTCATGTCTTCGTTTCTTAAACTTCCTAATGACGGTAGCGAAGGCAACGGGGAAGTCCCAAATCTGCTTATTTAATGAGCAAAAACAATGATTTGTGCACGCACTGTACGCCGCCCACACGCGTTTGTCATTTTAGTCCATTTCTCTTTCGCCCTTTGCAAAACAAGAACATAAAATGACCATTTTAAGTCAAGCCTAAATTTTGCTTCCCAATCAATTCCAGCCAGTTTAATTTTCAGAATTTCAGAGTGCTATTGCTCATTTAGGTTTGAGCCTTCATCAAAACATTCTGTTATTTGTTACGAATAGTGAGAATTTTGGAGTGAGGTCCCCGTTGCCGTTTCCGTCGTAACACGAGCCCTCTTTCGTTGATTTCAAATTACAAGCCTGTTACAAGTTATCATTCCTTCTATCCCGATCACATTTTAAGACGCCTCTTCCTCATACGCAAAACTCAAAACATGAATAACTGAGTATTTTTAACTTATTGGAATCGAGATTATGATCTTTCGATTATTGGTAAGAATAAGTTCACCGGCAAGTTAGGTCACCATGTCAGTTGCAGAAAGGCACGTTTCCACGTTGTTTTGTTTTCTATCTCTTGACGGATTATTTTGCTAAACAAGATTGCCGATGGCTTGTTCTAACCTGGTGTGCTTCATTGTATTCCTTAAGTATATGGGGAAGACTAAAACAGGGGGAATGGTTCATAGCTCTTCACTTAACTGAGAATTAAGCCCAATATTATATCCTCCAGCCAATCGTTTGCATCTGTCTTTGTACTGGTCCATTTTACCCTAACCTTGCACCCTACTCCCCTTGTTCTTAGTGCGTAGTTGTCCGTAGACCGAAGCTGAACGAAGCTGTCTTATTTTTGTATTTGTTTTGTCTCCGGCTTTTTTTTTTAAGCTGGAGGAAAGTGACTTCTTTTCAGATGGAGTTTAATCTTTATTTCCTCTAGCCCGTGGCCGCTCAATGCAGTCAGTATCCAGCGAGATTACTGAGAAACAAGACAAATCGTGAGTCATGGAAACTCTAGATGCTAATTAAATGAATTCTGTTGATATTGAACTGCAGTATGCTTTTAAGCTTTTCTACCGCAGCCCTGAACAATAGGTAGTTTAAGCAGCCACGACAGCTGCGACAGATAAAACGTCACTTAGAATGAACATTTGAGATTTGTGCTTTTTGCTCGCATTCTATATTGTTGACAAATTACGCTAAAAATGAACCGATAGGAGGCGTCGTTGAATTCAATATAGAGAATAAAAGATTTACTGTTCGGTCTTGACGTTGTCGTTAAAACCGGCCTTAAATTTGGACATATCACGTTGTCGTTTGGCAGACGACGTCAAAGAATGCTACTAAAGTGCGCGCAGCACGTGCTGCACGATTATTTTTCCTCGTTCAACCAACAATCAGATCACAGATTTCTGGCGTTGTCTTTGCCGCTGTCATCTTCCTTGTTTGAACTCCCGAGTGTTCAGGGACGAACGTGTATGTCACCCTTTTTTTCTTTCTCGAATGAAAATGTCACCAGTTATCAATTTTATGTCCTTTACAGAGAAGTTTCATCTTTGACAGTTCAAAACTAAAACTATTATTTCCGTCGTTTTTTCATTTGCAATGATTCTTTGAATTCGTTGAACCTGATCTTTGCAGAGAGTTTTCATCGTTACCAATTGCGATTTTTAGTCGCGAAATTATTTTCTTTGCAGTGAATTTTTGAATACCAGTATTGATCGCAAGCGGACACAGTTGAACCGACTTCAACAGGAACTCAATAAACTGGAGACAAATGTGCATGAGCTTAAGTTACAGAAGGTAGGCATAAAATTGCATTCATGTTAATTTGTTTCAATCATGGAGAATGTCTACGCTTATTTGCCTCGCCATCCGGCCCAAAATACTTTTTTTTCCATTTTTTAGATGTTTTTTTTGTTTTGTTTTATTTGTGAAATGAGAGACAAAAGCTGGGTATAATAAAACGGCAACACGACTGATGACATAAACACCCACATTCCTGATTCTCAATTGCATTGTTCGAATGTCGAATAATGTGCGTGCGGCACGCTCTTTAGAAGAAGCCCGTGCTTCTCTACAAAAACAACAACATGAAATTACAGCATTTGCGTTTTTGACGACAATGCAAGCCGACAAAAGGAAATCTTTCATTCTCTTAATCTACTTCAACGACTCTTCATGCAGTCCAGTTGTAGCTTTTCCAGCCAACATGACAAAATTGTCACAAAAAGAGCAAATGAATATTTTCAAATAAGGTTTTTGCCAGCGTTTAGCTCGTCGTTACTAAAGCTCACTATGGAGTAGGGGAGCTGGAAATGGATTAGGTAGGTAGCTATTTAGCTAGTTTTGCCCGTGGTTGTAAGTCATATACGCATGTCAAAAGATAGCGTTGAGACAGCTGTGGTAAAATTTGTTATAAAACACGTTAAATTCACCTGTTCCGTGATACTCCTTTTAACTGAGATCTCACGGCTTAATATGTAATTTTAATTTCTAGCGATGTTTGCTGTTTAAAATCATATCAAATTATTTTACGAGAATCTTTTTTCCTTCTGTTGATTTTCTAACACCTGAAGTCACTTTAGAGTCAAAATTGGAAATTTCATTATTAAACGCGTAGTCAACAATTAAACAGATTACCAGGGATTTGATGACAGGTTCAATGTTGCTTCAGGAGCGAAAAAGTTTATATTGAACTGTCTTTATGAATATCCCCGTTAGAAAGTGGCACCAATTTCATAGCAGATGCCTTTTAAATCTTAAATCTTTTGACATGAAATCTTGAAATGTGAAATCTTGCCTTTTTTATTTTATTTTATTAATTCGACCCACG
>BLFN01000201.1:2938458-2945958 GCA_014634225.1 Acropora yongei | reverse complement strand
AGTATTTTCTCTTTCCTTCAGCTCGATAGAATTCGAACAAGTAGGGATGAAGTGCGTATGAGAACTGACGCAATAAATAGGTGAGATCATTGCAGTTATTTTTCGTCTGCAATCATTTTAAACACTCGATTTTAGATAACTAGGATGTGAAAGCCAAAGCGAGACATTAAAAATGGGTCATTAAACAGGACCCATGAGTGACAGCTCTACCGAATGTTCTTTTTTTTATGAAATGATGGTAGTTTTAGATAATCTAGATAGATAGTAATCTTTATTTAACCACGGTACAATTCATCAGCAATATAAAAACCATATATAAAAATAAACAATAAAAAATTTGAAACCAAGCATAGATAAAACTATGTGAACTACATTAACTATCTACCCAAATATCATAAAATAAAAGCTGCTTTCCATGAATACCGTGTTTAGAGTAATGTACTAGATAACCTCTTTAATCAGTCGTTTGAATTGATAGAGGGACTCTGCTTTCCTTAGTTCTGGCAAACTGTTCCACAGAACCGCGCCACTATAGCTAAAGCTGTTTTTGTAGTACTGAGTCTGTGCGCGGTTGCGGAACATTTACCTTATTCACAGTCTCTCAAACAATAACCAGATTCACGATGGACAAATTTCGAACAGAGGTACTCAGGTGCTAGTCCCTGTAGGGACTTTTAAGTCCCTGGTAAAATTAAAATTTAAATGGTATTTAAAAATACCATTGTTGCTCTTTCAATTTGCCTTTGAGAGACTAAGGATTTCCATCCTAAGAGTTCAAATAAATTGTTTACATCAGCGTCATAGTTAGAATAGGTCAAGACACGGGCTGCTCTGTTTTGTAGTTTTTGCAGTTTGTCCTGCAATGTTACTCTACGGTTTCCTCAAATAATATTGGAGTAATTGAAATGACGTTGTACTAAGGCCTGATAAATAGAATGTAAGGCTCCGTAGGGGACAAGATACCTGACTCGCTTAATGGCCCTAATACAATACAATTTTGCTCTTTTTGTGCCATAACTGGTTCATTACCGAAACTTAAAGCATAAACATTCCATTTGCACGAGAACGACAAGAACAAATGAATTTTACCAGGAAGAGCAATCCGTGTTAATTTTTGGAAGATATCACGTCCAGATTTAATATCGTTGGCCACATTTTCAAATTTCAGTCCTTTTCCATCCTTTTCGCTTTATAATGCGTTCTGAACGCAAATTAACCTAATCCATGTTTTGAAATTTAATCTTCGCTAGGTGACCGATTAGTATATGTAATAGGAGTGCCGTCCAATTTTAGTATCCAGATTTTTCGCAAATTGGTCGGTTTGTTCAGAGCTGAAGTAAACGCAAGGGCGTAGCCAGGGGGGGGCCCTGGGGTGCCCGTGGCCTTTTTTAACCAAACAACCTACGACAGGTGGCAAAATGCCTTGACGATATCTTAGCCATAGTGACAATCTGGTGAGTATCCTCACTTTGAAACAGTGTGACCCCTTTTAAAAAATCCTGGCTACGCCCCTGAGTAAACGTTGCACCAAAAACTGTCCAAATCATTTTAAATTTGGACAGTTGGCAAGAACTAAAAAAAAAGGATAGATCTGTTGGCAATATTCGATTTTGATGCAGCGAAATAATCAGAGTACAAATTCTTCAACATGTGTCAAACGGGACTCTTTAATAATCTCTTATGATGATATTTTTATAATTTGTCATGTATAGACACTGAAATCGTCTCCTAGAAGCGGACCGCTGCTAATGTTCTTTTAATGCAAGACTTGCCATTAGATAAACTTCGTTTGAATTTGGGTTTTGGTTTCATGCACTTATTCTGCCATCGCGGTGATTTCTTACAATTAGACCAATAATTAATCGTCGCCCACTCACGACTTAGCAAACACTCTTCTACCTGTTAGGCTATTATTTGTCTTCACTTACATGAACAACTACAGTCATACCACACCAAAATGATTAATTGATTATTTCCTTCCTTTTGTTTTCTTCTGTTTTCAAGATAATTTGTCACGTAACTATTGCCTTTTATTTCGATTCTGTCATGGGCTGTCATGTTTAGTACTGGTTGCTTGCATTACCTTGTTAATATGTCCTCCCTCCATAAACCTGAGCCGATACAAGAGTTTTGACGCACATATTCTGCTGTCGATCGACTTAGACTAAGTTTGGCTGCCTTCACACCGTCAAACGAGTGTTTCCCTTTTATTACTTAAGATATCTGTATCAGTTCAGGCACTGCAATTGTCACTTGGTGAACTGTTAATGATAGGCATGCGTTTGATTGCATTTTGTGCGTTGTACAATCGCATTTTGAAATTAGAAAGGGACTCCCACTTCGTAACTGCTTTTTTTTTCAGCTTCAGTCTTTAATAATAAACGCCGTGCTTTTTGTTTGCCCTCTAAAAGAAAGTAAAAGAAAGGATCGTTTACTGCTACATTCGCAATTACATATTGTACAAAAATCTGAAGTGTTCTATCTACATTGCCCCTTTGCTGTACTCTCACACGTCAGTGGATACCGCTCCCAAAACACGGTACTTCACCGAAGATAATCCTAATGAAATCCACGACAGAATTTAACGGCCACTTCGTCTTTGGGAAACGAGTACCAGCAACACTGCTGCAATTGGCTGATACCTGGATTTAAATTTCTGAACTTTCCTTTTTTTGTAATTTTGTTTTTAGGTATGTGACTCTAGGAGGTGACGCGGCTCTGGAAGATAACACAGCTCGCCTACGGGAGCTGACAGACCGAGCAGATCAACTTAAAAGGGAGAAAGACGTCATTTCGAATAAAATCGATAAACTGAAGGAAGACATCGCTAATCAGCAGGTTAGAACTAACCACCCTTCATTTGTTCAATCAGAGTTTCTTAATTTGTAGTGAAGCCTTCTCTGTGATTTGGCTTGGTATCGACTAAACCATACAATTTGATGTTTTATTTTTTTATTAGTTTTTTTTGTTTGTTTGTTTGTTTTTTTTTCAAGTCATTTCTTTGACTTACTGCATTGACAGTAAACTTCACGTGGAAACAAATGCGCACGTGGAGAGGGTCAACAAGCCTCGTGCATTTTTAATGGTGCTACGCTATTGCTCTGTGGCAATTTTACTTCTTTGTTAACTCAATCTTTTGCTTTAGGAATTTGAGTCCCATGTGCGTCTGTCCTTTAATAGGGCATAGCTGAGAGCCAATCGAAACCCGCGCTGAACAGAGTTTATACTCTATAAATTGCGATAGTGTCATTAACTTATGCGCCAAGGTCAACTGAGAGAGACAGACTCATCTAGTCTCTGATAGTCTACAGTGCAGACATATTTTAGAGCGTAGGTTTCATTACCTTGACCGCCATGTTGCTTTGATCAGGAAAAGACGTAAATGGTAATAGATCATATCTTCTTTCCTCCCCTGATCCCTACCGTCTTTTATTTCATCTAATGAAAATAACAAGGCTAACCTACACGCTGGAATACGCCTGCACTACTGGTCAGTCAGGGTTATGAAGCTAATAGTTAAAGCTAGAGTCAAATTTCCACCGTGAAGAGATAACAGGGCTGATGTTTCGAGAGTCCCTTCCCCGCCGACGGGGCACCACAGTTTCTTTAGAAACGAACCTTTCATTCGTGTAATTATTTATAACTTTCGTAGATCAGTGCACGCGAACTGGAGGACAATATTCAATTGAAAAGCACCCAAGAGGAAATTCTAAACATAGAGACCAGAATCGCGGCTGTAAATGAAGAATTGAAACAGTATGGTGAGCATCAGGATCTTGTCAGGTAAGAATTTTAGGATTTTCAAAGATATTTGTTTCAACAGGAACTTACACCTCTATTGACTGTGAACACAATCTGTCATTTGAAATCCGCAGTAGACTTTCTTTCTTTTATTGAGTGGCTTATTTTTTAGTCTTCTTCGCCAAAATGCCGGCTTATGTGAAACGGTCTAAGTAACACGAAGCTGAAATTAAATTAAGATAAATAGAGAAGTATTTTGGTATTCACGTTAGGTAGCAGAGCGTCAGATATGGTATAGTTGGCTCACTTTCCCGCCTCATCCATATAGGAAGGAATGTAACCATTAATCATCACTTTGTAAGCCTTGAGTGCTCTAGTCTACTTATTGGATAGAGCACAACTCAACATAAATCGAGTTATTTCACCATTCTACCATCCTGTGTATGTCGGCTTCCTTGGACCACCACATCTTTTTTTTTTTTTTTGCTTGTTTGTTGCAGTGAAAGCCAAGTATTGCAACAGACGTCGGATGAATTGCGAAAGGAAGTAAGTTCTGAGCCTCCTACCAGTAAGGTCGACATTGATAAATTTCTTTCGGGATGCAGTGCTGTGATTTCAGTTCTGACGGGCCATCACTCGCGCGGTCCTCAAACACTTTCAATACAGGAGTCTTTTGGAACGAAAGAAGTCAGTATACCGCGTGTCGCATAAAACAGTTCTTGCAGGGCACATGCAGTAAACATATAATTTCTTATGAAAGAAATGTTATATGAAGTGCGGTGTTAAATGAAGATATGATCCTCGCACTTTGTCTCAAGAACTGTCTCAACCAACTGAGCATTTCTTTCATACGACATTCCTTCCACGGGAAAACATGAGCCCAACAAATTGACCTGCTCTCAACTGTGTGACTTCGTAGTTCAGTTGGTTATAGCACTGCACCGGCATCGCAGAGGTCATGGGTTCGAATCCCGTTGAGTCACCTCAATTTTTCAGGTTCATGAGACAATTGCTTAAATTGTCCAGCAAGTGCGAGGATCATATCTTCATTTGATATAATTTCTTATCAATGAAGGTAATAAAAACCGGTAGGATACTTTCTGGACCTCCCCTCCTTATAAAAATCCTTGTTACGGCCTTGAATTCTATCTTATGCGTTTCAGATTGCCCACTATGAGGGACGGTTGAAGGGCTTCGAGGAAGATGAAGAACGATGTCAAAGAGAATTAGGAAGTGACTTGTACAGAAATGCCGATGAAAAACATAGACATCAGGTCATCGATATAAAGGTAGATCCTAAAATCCTTTTATTAATGGTAATTTTTCCCATTTTCTCAGTAACATTTTCTACTGCTAAATTTTAATGAATCGAAGAATCTCTTTCAAATCCTTACCAGCAATTTTTTTTTTAATCTAATTCCCCGAACTTTGTTTTTTTTTGTTGTTGCTGTAGTTGTTGTTGTTGTTTTCTTAAAAATTATCGTTTGTTCATTTGTTGTTGTTACTTATTCTCAGACCACTGAAATGGCAAATTCTGATCTGGATAAGTATTACAAAGCACTTGACAGGTATTTCTTTTTTCCTTAAGGTTTGTTTATTTTTTCCCCTCTCTCCGCTGTATTCTTTTAAGTCTCTAGCTATTTCCTCAGAACTTAGACCACTACCAAGTCTTTTAAGATCATAAGCAGTGTCCATAAATGGGTAATTAATTACTCGCCATCTTGGTAAACCTGTACATGTCCACACCAGGAAACAATTTACATCTGGCAAATTTCCATTTGCTTGTATATCTGGTTTATTTTAGGGCAATAATGCATTATCACAGCCTCAAAATGGCTGACATTAACAAGATCATCAAGGAGTATTGGATCAACACTTACAAAGGAAATGGTAAGCTTTCTTACTCTCGCCTCGCCTATCAGTATGAAGTAAAACAGATACTAAGGGGTATAGCTTTTATCACTGAGCAAAATTTACTGATTTGCTTTGCCGTTTAATCGATCACTATAAACGGTTATGTCTTTTCATTGTTATTATGATGCGATTCTCTCCGGTTTTCCATTATTTTTCTGGGTCTTTTCGGCCATGTCCCGACAACTTCGCGCTGCTAAGAGGCACAGCACTTTCCACATCATGTGATGGGTCCCAAGGATGGCTGACAACTGAGCATCTCCAAAAAAGTCAGGCAAACTTTATTTTCCATACCAAACCTTTGCATTCTTAGATGGGTATTACTTCCACTTTCCGGGCTCTGTGGAATCTCTTTAACTTCAAACGCTAGTTCTTGATACCTTTCCACCTTTTCCTCCTCAGTAGTCAGGATATTTTGGTCAGCTGACACAGCCATGTCGATAAGTGTCTATTCCTGTGTGTCTTTGTGCACTACAGTAATATCTGGTTGGTTGTGCTTAAGCCTCTTCTCTGTGCAGACAGTCTTGTCCCAAGTTATCCTGACTTTTCCATTCTCTGCAAGTGATAAGGGCTGATGGTCGCACCATTTCCGTCGTTACACTCCAACTCATACTTTCTACACAGCTCCCAGTGTACCCGCAGAGCCACCTTGTCGTGGCGCTTCCTGTATTCTCTTTGGGCAAGCTACCTGCACCCACTGAAAATATGCCATACTGTGTCAGTGGAGTCTCTGCACAACCTACACAGTAGAAATTCAGAGGTCTTATCCATGCCGAACTTGTTCTTAAGGTTCGCTCCTGGGCGGCAAAGATCAAGCCTTCAGTTCCCTTCTTTAAAAACCATTCCTGAGTCATCTCCAGGGCTCCTATCTAGCCACAGCTGAAGTTTGCTGGACAAACTCTCCATGTAGGGTTTTCTCCTTCCAGTTCCTGACTTTCTTCTCTTTCCTTCTCCTCTGATTGTCCTGAAGATTCTCTTCTTCAATAAGCACCTTATCCTTGAGAACCATTTGTAGCATTCTTTCGCAAGTAACCACACAAGGATTTATTCTCTCTCTTTACACATTCCTCAGTACCTATCAACCCTCTTTGCCCTTCTACCCTCGATAGTCTGGCAACATGTAGACAGCCATGCAATGATAATATCTTCTTTATTCTTCTATCCATGTTAACCAGCTCATTTGTTGTCCAATCCAAGATGCCTGCACTATAGCGTATTACGCCAGGCCTACAGCCCAAACATGAATGCTTCTGATACGATTTCCACCAGTTAGTTTGGATCTACATAACTTGTTAACTCTCCCAATATATTCCGCTGTTACCTCACCTTTCATCTTGGTGCTAAATGTCTGATCCAATTGAAAAATTCCAAGATATTTGTAGTCATTTTCCTAAACTTCCACGATGTGCTGGTCATCTGGTACCTCTATTACGCTGCTGTCCACCTACCTTCCCCTTCGCATTTCTATGACAGCACACTTGTCTTCTTATTATTGACATGACAGCACACTTGTATTGTTATTGTTATTATTATTATTTGTCTACAGACATAGATACAATTGAAATTCGATCAGATGAGGAGGAGGGAAGCGGTGCAACCAAAACACGACGAACTTACAACTACAGGGTTTGTGACGCAACTTATTGCACAGGTCGTTCGGTGATGTATTTTACCGCCAGCAAAATGCTTGATTTTGCGAATATTTCCTATCTCGTTTTTACGGTCGAAAGAAAGGACCCTGAAGAAGAAGTTGAAAAACCGAGCTGCTGTTGGCTGGAGAACTACCCACACAGACTTTGCTCCCTAAACCGTTTTTCCTTCCAGTTTTCACTGCCCTCACATGCAAAA
>BLFN01000201.1:2930958-2933458 GCA_014634225.1 Acropora yongei | reverse complement strand
TACATCATTAATTGCGTTGCCATTTATTCTTTGAAAGAAGATGAATAACTTGTGTCAAGACTTTAGGAAAGTGTTGGCTCCACGTCAAAAGTCTATGACCCAGACTTTACGATCTGTGATGGAATATGGGTCATCAGTATACGGTCTTATGTATTCTTATAGAACGGCCATACATCGAATGCATAAATGGCGGCATCATCATACTTTTATATAGATGCTAATAAGACTGACCAACCTCATTTTTGTGTGAAAATTCTTTTGAATTTGTCGCTAGCTGACGAGGTTAGTGAGCCTAATTGGCACAAAGATAAAATAATAATTCTTTGGCAGCGATTTATGCATTCGGTTTATTGTTCTTTCTAAGTAAATGCAAATTTCGACCGGTGGCTTGATTTTGCAATAGCTACGAGCAATCCCTTGGGCCAACGCGACTGGAAGGATTGTGTTTTATTTGCTCCTCCTCCCCACCCTCATCTATTTCATTTGATGAAAATAACGTGGCCAACCTATACGCTGAAATACGCCTACTGGTTAGTCAGAGTTGTGGAGCTAACTAGTGTGCTAAAATTAGAGTGAAATTTCCTTGGCAAAGAGAGCTGACTTTTCAAGCGTTAGCCCTTCGGCACTCGCTTGTCAAACCCCCCTCCCCCCCTTCCCAACCTCCCGACGGGGCAACACAGTTTCTTTAGCAACAAACCCTCTAGTCATTTAATTATTTTTATTGTATGAACTGGAGTGCTTTATAGGGATTTCCACCACTGAAGAAAACCGCATCACCATACGTGAAAAATTACGATAATTTTTCACGCGTTTGAGATACCCAATCAGCTGCTGACGCGTCACTCGCTCTATTTAGTGCCATGAGTTCTCTTTTTGAAATGTGAATAAAGTCGGCTTCTTCTTGTTAGTGAGGTGCTTATGTAATAAACAAGATAATGCATGATTGCTTGGAGAGGTGGAATTCCTCTTCTCGTGTTCATCTCGATAGCCGACTCATTCGCTGCACTCACTCGTGAGATATCGAGTTGAACACTGAAAGAGAAATTCTATATCTCCGTGCGTCCATGCATTATTGGAGACACCGTCATTAAACCTTTAGAAAGCGTCCAGAACCTTGGGTCCTGGTTCGATGCTCATATGCGAATGAATGTTCACATAGGCAAGATTTGTAGCAAGGCTTTTCGCGGACTATGCAACATAAGACAGATCAGAAAATTCCTTACTGTGCAATCCACAAAGACACTGATCCATGCCTGTGTATCTTCGCACCTCAACTACTGTAACGCAGTTTTATTTGGTCTTCCAAAATATCAACTCGATTGTTTACAGAAAGTCCAAAAATGCCACGGCTAGAGTGATTTTTCAGATTGCGAAATTTGATCATATCACACCCGCTCTTATCGCCTTACAACCGGGCCTGGACTTCAAAGATCCAAACTGCTGTTCTGGGTGTACGCATGCGTTGCAAACATCTTAATGTTTAATGCGACAGCCTCAGGCTTTTTGTTTTTCACTTTCATTAATTTTGCGGTATTAATAGTTACCTATTTTCCACTATTTTCTTTTATCTTTAAAGGCCCACATTCACCCAAAATGCACTGCGCTTCGCGCCCGTCAAAACTGAATTTCGTGTGACACGAAACTTAAAATTTCTAAGATGTTATCATCGTCTTTTTTCATTAAAACTGGATCCTGCACATATATTTTAATCCGCCTGTGTAAATACGTGCCCTGTTTATCATTCTATGGTCTTACCTGTGTTATTTTGTATATATTCGGTGTATATATATAAAAATAGTCGTTTGAAGCTGAAGAGTGCGAGACGAGATGGCGGCCTTTTCGAACAGCTTGAGTGCGTTGAGCCAATCAGATCACGCGTTTAGACAATAAAGAGAGTCAAAATAAAAACAAACGACCGCAATGACTCTTGGATGAAGGTGGGCCTTAAATTTTTTGTTTGTTTTTGTCAACTTGTGGAATTGCGCATGCGCAATATGAATTATCGTGGGTAAAGGGAAAGTGTGTCGCTTGGTCGTTCCATGGGCTGTAAACAATATGCAAATAAGGTACTTACTTTTAAATTGCTGTCCATCTTTATCTAAGATAAGTTGTTTTAAAAGGTCTAAATTTAGAGACGTACACTGAGGAAAATCTCGGCCACCGAAAATGAGAACATCAAGAATCGTAAAATCGATGAGTGGAACAAGTTTTCGCCTCATGTAGACTTTGTATTGATAATGCCACGTTAGACGCTTTTTAACAATCGCACTCACCAATCCATGGTTCACATGGGTCTTGTAAAGTTCTTGATTATTCCCCAGTACTGCTTGAAACTTCCTGAAAGCTCCTTGAATACCTTAGAGCTTCTTAAAACAGTCTTATTTTGGAGACATCGGAAAGTTTTAAAAGCTCAGCTGATTTTCTGTGCAAAATTTAATTGAACGCAGTCGTTCAACTGGAATTTTTATGACCTGCGTGTAATGAGAACAAAGTATTAACA
>BLFN01000201.1:2914390-2916191 GCA_014634225.1 Acropora yongei | reverse complement strand
CCCCCCCCCAACCCCTGTAGTTTGTTACTTTAATACAGTAAACTTACACTATCATAATCCTCATTCATGAAAAAAATACCACTACCTCATTACAATATTATCAAAATCATTCTGTTCTTCCCCCTTTGGTTCAGATGGCCAGCAATAACAGGCGCAATGAAAATTGTCCATTACAAGAATGAGCTGGCTCTCAGGGCCCTTTGATTAAATGCTGCACGTATGCTTGCCATATTTGTAGATTATGGTACATTGGCTCATATACCAAAATGGCTAAGCCAATCAAAAGTCTTGAATTGCATTATCCAATTGCAATGATCCAGTTTTTAATAACAATGAATAGACTGAAATTAATGCAGCTTGTATCAGCCTGGAGAGGAAGCAGTGAAAGAGAAGCAGTTCAGGTACATGTATCATTTTCTGTTTCATACTTTTACAGACATACCTTATATAAATGCTCATTTTTGGTGATGCTCTCATAAATATGAAGACCAAAAACCGATGGAAAAAAAAATTGTGTACAACTTTATCCTTAAAAAAAATTAATGCATCAATTCCAGGCGAAAACAATTAAATTGCGCTGCGATGATCGTAGCTTACTTGAGCAAAGATCATATAATTTACGGACTATTCATTAAAATGGAATAACTATCAAATCTGTCGCGTGACATCTTAGGAAACTTAATTGTATGTCAATGAAACACATAACCCCCGAAAATGTTTTTCTGGCCGTCAACAAAATCCGGATCGTATTCCGGATCGGACTCGGGATCGGATCGGATTCCGGATCGGATCGGACTCTGGATCGGATCGGATCGGACTGGTATCTTCCATTTTTGGCGATTAGAAATTATTATTTTCATTAGCTTATTGACAACAAGTCGTCGCTCTCGTACTTTGCTCACTCCCGCGATTTTCTTAATCGTCTCCTCTGAACAGAAGTCTTGAAAAAGGAGACCAGTACAGTAGAGAGTACAGATGAAAAGAAACAAAATCAGTGCAATGAGAGACATTTGCACCTGTCTCCGCCATCTTCGATTCGGGAGATGTCACATGACCAAGCCTCGTTTTGGAATTGTAATCGCATGAAGTTATGCAACAGAAAATTTCGCAGTGCAGTTCAGGTGGAAATAATTTTTTTGGATGATTTTCAAGCTGATAGTGAATTTTAAGGCTGGTGATACATGACAAACATTTTTTTTATTATTAGAGACAAAGGCGGCTCGAAAGAAAAATATAATCCAGCTGTGTCATTGTTAAAACAGTTTTTTTTCTCAAAGTAATAATTCTACACTAAAAGCAAAGATACCAGTCCAATCCGATCCGAACCGGAGTCCGATCCGATCCGGAATCCATCCGATCCGGAGTCCGATCCGGAATCCAATCCTGATTTTGTTAACGGCCGTTTTTTCTTTTGTCTGTGATACCGAACGATTGGCAATTCTGCTGATTTCCACAGTACTTTAATTGGTGCCTTAAGTCTACCACAGTGCTTTGTAAATCTTCATCCCAAATTACGGGCAATCAGTTATTGAATAACAATTGACGATAAAAACTATTTAGTTATTGAATGTCACTGATATCAATTCAAGATTTTTCATTGTCGCTTCCATAGAGCCTAACTGAAGATTTAGACAAAGCAAATCGTAATTCACTAGTTTCCAAATATCGGAATGCGATTGGCGAAACGTGGTCAGGTCAACTTCACTCTCCTGGTAAGTCTTCGGCTAAAGTCCTTGAAGTTAAACAGGGTATAACAAGAGCTGTCTTTGGCCTTTTGCAAGTATAATTGTAAATTGTTGGG
>BLFN01000201.1:2896890-2901890 GCA_014634225.1 Acropora yongei | reverse complement strand
ACAGCGACGACACCAGCACACGATGCCAATAGGAAAAACAGTGACGCTGTATTAATAAGAGCCTTACCTTGATTTGCCGGAGGGATAAATGATGACGATGATGATGACGACGATGATGATGATGCATAGCGAGAAATGTCATACAGACTGATTTAGATCCGATTCTGCAGTCTGCAAGTAAGCTCAACGGAAGACAAGTAAAATCAACAACAGGCTGTTGAAGCATTTCCAAAACCGGTTTTGCCCTACTCTTTCCTTTGACATGGACTTATGTTTTAAAAAAAAAAAGTAACCCTACCATGTAAGGGCACCCTAGCTTCAAGATAGGTGCATCTTAAGCCCCTAGGGGCACCATATCTCGAATGTGAAACGAGCTGCGCAAAACAAAGGATTGCCCTACCAACTAGGGTAATCCTGTCGCATAGAGTCACGTAACGTCATGTGTTATGCAGCTTGTACGCGCGATTTTTCCCACGCTTTGAACAACTTACAGGCAATTGCCGGCAATTCATCGCGCTGTCTTCGCCTGCTGCGATTTTTCGGAGAAATTTCCTTGGTGTTGATTTTCCGGACGTTATTTAAAAGCTGCTCCACAAAAGGGCTTTTTCCTCTCGCCTCGACAGAACGACTCCTACCAAGTTCATGTGGTATGTTGGAATTCAAATGCCATCCTATGTTGACAAGGACTTCAGAGGTCCAAGCAGTTGCCTACAGCTGTCACTGCCTTAAGTGTTTGGGCTGTGCGCATGCGTCGCAAACACTTTGATGTGATAGCCTTATGCCCTTTGTTTTGCTCTTTCATTATTTCAGCGGTACTAAGATTCACCTTTTTATACCGTTTCTTCCTTTATTTTTGGTTATATTTCTTATTGTTTTATTTTGTTTTTTTTTGTTATTGTTGTTGTTGTTGTTTTTTTGGTATAGAATCATTAGAACTCGTCAGTGACAAAGGAACTTTCAACTTGTAGTCGTTACGCATGACGGGGAATTTGTGCAAAACCTCGGCAGGGTGGATTTTGCAGACTGCTATTTCCGAATCAATACTTTGTGCGCTGATGGCTCTTTAAAATAAGTAAGTAATGATGCCAGAGTTGTCAGATGATACGTATACGTGACAGGCCGCTGGTGATATTTCAAACTCATTCACAGGACTTTTCTTCTTTGAACAGCCCGAAGATATTCGCGTAAACGTAGTGAATTCAAGGGAATGTTTCTCGAAAGTCCCGAGAACTTTTTGGGCCCGAAAAGTCAGTTGTGAAACTTCAGTCTGCTTCTTTTCAAAAGCTAATCTTGTAACATTTTTTTTTTTTGCGTGTGTGTAAGAAAAAAACAAGATGATACCGAAGTTTGATGGCTTAGAACCTCGGGGTTGCGAAGCTGTAAAGGGAATTGTGGCACCAGAAAATGACCCGAAACGTTTGGGATTTTTTGAGAAACAGACCCCAGGGGACTTGCGGAAGACAAATTCCAGCGAATTTGTCTGAGTGGAATTTGAGCCCGAACAGTCGCATGCAAATCAACAAACTAACACCCCACTAGCCTGCACTACAGGCTTTAGAGGACGGTACAAATTGAAGCTTGTGGTGCAACCGACGCGGGCAGGTTTTCTTTTTGTAACCCTAGTGTGTGTCGTGCTTTGAACCAGAATCCCCGATATGACCTTCACCCTACCCCCACTCTATAACTGCTGTTGTACAGGCTAGTACTAAATCAATGGATCCCACCCAATGGACCACGCCTCGCTCTTAATTTCCCCTGACCCATGACGTGGTGGAATATATAAATAGTTCTTTGAAGAAGTTGATTTGTAACAACGATGACTTTAGTGTTGTTTCCGTTTTCGTAGCGGTTACTCGAAGATTACGAGGCAGAGTGTGGCTGCTCAAGAGTCTTTCTTGGATTACAGGTGATTTCATGTGGAGTACTCCAGTGCTAGGATTGCGCCGTTTCATGCACTTTTGGACAGTGCTTATGATCAGTTATTGATGTCTTATATATTTTTATTTGTTTACTTGAAGTACATTAAAGAGCGAGTAAGATTAACGAAAACCAAAGTACCCCTACATTTGTCAACTCACTTTGTTAGATAATGACGTTCGCATCTTAAATTTTGTTCTGACTTGAACAGAATCATCAGTTCAAGTAAAATTGAAAATTCCAAATTTTTGAATTGTGACGTTCTATGACTCCTGTCGTAGAAACTTAAAGATACTTATAGCACACAAAAAAGGCTCTTGTGCCTCGGTTATAAATAAAAAAAATTGAACTATTATAAATTCTCATGGAAACATTAAATCGTTCAATTCACCGCGCGAGTCCACGTGAGTTGCCGGCCTCAGGAGAGCGAGAGTTTATAACTCATTAATTCTCATCTTCTCTCAGCACCATATCCTGGTATGTTGAATTGTATGTTCACTCGAAGCGAAATGTCTCAACGCTGAGTGGAATACGAGTATCCCTATCTAACCCCAAAATGAGGACTTGAAGATAGTCAAAGGTGGAATCATACCTCTGTGTCCCTTGTTCATAAAGAAACTTAATTGCTTGATTCCATACAACTTTGTCCTGTGGATCAAATGTCCCCAACCATTCACTTGGGATTCTTTTAGTTGCGGATAATTTAGTCTTTAAAAGACTGAAAAAGTCAGTTAGCCGAGATCTAGCGACATAATTACTAAATTGGAGAACTATCATTTTGGCTTGAAACATCTCATCCCTACAGAGGTCGCTCTCCGCGTATTTTTCCAGCAGTTGAAACAGTTTTCTCTGGTCTCCAAGAAGGTGCCTGTATTTGTGAAGAATTGTTTTAACGTATTTGTGCTTATGACGTAATATCATGCTGGTCGAATCGTATCTGAAGAGAAGTTCGTTCAAGTCTTGTCTGCCATTAATTGACATATTTATCAAGGAAACTGACATTGTCATGGCCTGACTCTTTATCACTTTGGGCATTTTTATAGAAGTAGTGCTTATATAACGGGCCTTATTTCGTCTTCGCATGACTTCCGTTTCAGTTCTTTCCAGCCCGTTTACAGTGTCTTCATTTAATTTCAACAACTCTAAAGATGCATCCCTTGCTTCATGACTAATTTTATGGGGATCCTTCAATTGAGGGAGCTCTCGTTGAAAAAACTGGGTATTTGTTAACTTTCCCATGAGTGAGTCAGTTATCCCCAGTAACTGACTGTTCATTTCTTCTTGGTGTAGATTAATAATTGTACCAGTTTTATAATGATCAAAATCACTTGCTGTGCATTGACTAACGTCGCTTTCGTAGAACCACTCATACTTAGAGTTCAATGTACCCAATCTGAAAGGAATAAGGAAGCTACCAAACGCGTGCTTGTAAAGCAAGTGAAGCTCAGCTTTGCGATTTGGATAAGTGAGCACTCCTCCATGTTTTTCAATCAAATCAGCTATTTCCTGCCATGGATCGCTTTCGGCATCAGGAGGGGCGTCTCTCATGATATTCAACTTTGCAAGGTAAAGAGGCGTAATTCCATGTACATTTGAACAGTTCACATTAATATCACGAACAAGATTACCATTCAACAAAGTCTTGACCAGGCTAGTAAGGCCTGCATACGCCGCCAAGTGATATATTGTGAGCGTTGCGTCAAATCTATTGCAGCCCATGTTAAAAGGTGATATTCTTGTCATGGCATGAAACAAAATAGCGGCTGCTTTCTCAGCTGCTTCTCTTTTTCGTGAAGAAGAATATGGGTTTATGCCAGATAAAATGGCCAGTGTTAAAGCAGAATGCCCCTGAGAAGTTAAGACAGTGGGACTGGCACCCCGGGAGAGGAACCACTTAAGGGCAATTAGGTTGCCTCCTTGTGCAGCTCTGTGTAGTGGTGTGTATCCTTCCTCGTCGCGGCATTCATCGATTACCCGAAAGCCACGCGGATGTGCTTTGATAGCTTTGGCGAGTGGACCGTCCCTTATAATGCATTGGAATTCTTCGCAGAACCCTTGCTCTAGAAAGTTATCCGAAGGCTTTGTCGGTTTTCTAAATGCTGACAAATGGAATTCGGAAAAATTAAAAGGTATGCCACACTCAATACTAATGGTTACGTCGTGGCGATTTAAGACGACATCTGACCAGGTACCTCCATTTTGTAAATAAATAAGAAGGGGGGTTCGCCCCTCTCTATCTTTGCAGCTAAGGGAAGCACCCATAGAAAGAATGCGATCGGCAATAAATGGCTTCTCTTTTTCAAAAGATCTATGTAACAGTGATGCTCCACGTCCATCACATATGTGTGTCAATTGCGTTTCTCTATACAAAAGAATGTCAGCAACTGCAGTTTGAGATCTCATATTAACGGCCTGACGGAAGTCAAAGTCTTTCCCGTCCACATGGTTAGACCTAGACGCAAACATTTTTGTTTCATAAAAATCCCTCTCCGCGGAATCAATAGCAACATCTAATGGAGTCCTTCCTTCATGGTCGGTAAGATCTGTTCGGGCGCCCTTTAGAAGTAGGTGTGTGGTCTGACACTCGTCTCCATTTTGTGCTGCGAGATGTAAAGCTGTCCGACCATTATTATCGACTTTGTCAATGAGAAGGGCATGTTTTGATTTTGTTATCACTATCAGCTTGAGACATTGAACATTTAAGGGCACTTCCCTTTGAAATATGCCAGACTCTTTGGACACAGTAATGTCTCCCTCTGAAGACCAAACGACAAGATCTAAACTGGGATTCATCGTTGCGTTTAAAGTTGTCACTCCGTCTGTTTTAACGGCATTTAGTGCACTGTAATGGAGCGGAGTCATGCCGTCGTTATCAATTAGATCAATTTTAGCGCCCCTGGAAATCAGCGGCTCGATATTCTTGTTGTTATGGCAAATAGCAGCACTGTGCAGCAGTGTTGACTGGTTTTTACTCCTGTAGTTGATCTGAAAGGACACGGGTCTTCGACTAATGAGCCAGTCTATAAACATGTAGTGCCCATGGCATGCAGCTACATGTAGAGGCGTGGCACCGAAGCAGTCCA
>BLFN01000201.1:2861759-2869259 GCA_014634225.1 Acropora yongei | reverse complement strand
CGTTGTCGTTTCGCTTTGCTCGCACGCTGTTGTTTAGTCATTGTCACACGTTTCGCGCATAATTAGCTTGCTACCTATATTACCGCTTTGTATTTACCGTTTTGATTCGTATTTGCATCTTGTCTTCCGTTAGTAAACGTGATCTCTTCTGCTCGGAGTTTTGGCTTAACTTACTGGCGTGGTGGCAGCGCCGACTCTTCGAAGAACCCATAGAGACAAGGACGTTGTAGTGTTCTTCGATATTTGCCGCTTCTCTGAGCAACCAAACCGGAATTCGTGAATCGTAGACTCGATGACTTCACACAGAGCGCCGAAACAGTGGTCGCTTTCTTCGAATGAAACTATCACTTCGATCGATGCCTGGGAAAACAATTTAAAGTACATCCTGTCCCTCGATCCGAACTTTGCAGACTTTCTTACCGATGGATCGTCGTGGGGAAAAAAAACAAACGCTACGCCTCTACGTGGTTTCTCCAACGATCCTGAATCTGTTTCAGCGGCGAGAAGAAGGACTGCTGCACAAAAGGTAACACATTTGGAAATGATGCTCGGCCAAATTGCCAATTACGCCCCTATCATTTCCCGGAGCTCAATCGTCAAGAATTCTACATCTATTAGCGGCGTTTGGCAAACGATCCGGCAGCATTATGGCTTGCAGTTAACCGGTTCCCGTTTCTTGGACCTCGCGAATATTTCTCTAAAGCCCGAACAACGTCCTGAGGATTTATTCCAAGTCTTAATGGCCTTTATTGAGGACAATCTGCTCACTACATCCAGCGGAATCACTCATCATGGAGAGATTCCTGACACTGATGAAGAACTATCTCCATCCCTCGAAAATTTTGTTGTTCTTACCTGGCTACGCCTACTCCATCCCAGCCTTCCGCGGCTTGTGAAACAGCGATATGGAACCGAGTTACGTAGTAGGACATTGGCCTCTGTGAAACCTGAGATCTCTCAAGCTCTCGAGTCGTTACTTGACGAACTCCACACCAGTGATGAATCCAAGGTCTTACGCTCTGCTCCTCCGACTGATCATCGCTCATTTGTTTCCGCTCGTCGCAGGCTACTACCTAAGCCGCGAGCTGTCAAGTCCTGTCCTCTTTGCCAGCAGGCTGGTCGCCCAGATTTTCGGTCTCATTTCCTCAGCAATTGCAAGTTTCTGCCCGAACCTGACCGCCTCTTCATGTCCAAGGCTCGCCAAGTGACTGGCATTGAATTAGATGAGAGCAGTTATGATTACCAGCACAGCCTTAATCAGCCTGGCCCTTCAGATTTTCAAGAATTCTCAAATATGCTGCATTGTCCCTCCGGAGTTCTACCTACCATGGAACCTCCTGTTACTCGCCGCGTAAATGTCTCACAGTCTCCATCCCTTCACGCTTTTTACAGTCATCACCCCTTACGTCTAACAATCGACACTGGCGCAGAAACTAATATGATGAGAGCCTCCCTAGCTCGACACATTGGTGCTAAGGTGACTAAAAGCTCCCAGACCGCTTTGCAGGCCGACGGTCGTACCCCGTTAGCTGTTGTTGGTGAGACTCGCCTTCCTCTGATTCGTCATGGTAGACCTCTTACTCTGGAAGCGCTCGTTGTCGAGGACCTTGATGTTGACATACTGGCCGGAACGCCCTTCATGACCTCCAACGACATCGCAGTCCGTCCCGCTAAACGTGAGATTATCATCGCTGGGTGTGACGTGGCGTCTTATGGCTGTTCTCAAAGTCCTCAGATCCACTACGCTGTCAGGGCTTGTCACCTCCTTCGCGCCCCGAACACTAACACCACCGTCTGGCCGGGTGAATTCCTTGAAATCGACGCCCCCTCAGAGCTGCTTAAAGATGCTACACTTGCCATAGAGCCGCGCATGGATTCGGTCTCTTCTAGTCACCTCAAACCTACTCACACCTGGCCTCCACCTGATATTGTGCAATCCATTGGCGGTAAGCTGAGACTTCTCAACAATACCGAAGAGCCCTTACTTGTCCGTAAGCACGACCATTTATGCCAAGCACGTCTAACTGTTCTGGAATCTCCCACAGTATCCTCCTCAACTCAAGCCGCCGAGCCGTCTCCAAAGTTTACTGTTCCTCCCTCTTCCCCTATTGAGTCCGTACATGTAGACCCTGATGGTTTGTTATCCTCCTCTGAGAAAGCCGCGTTCGTCTCGCTCCTGAGGGAGTTCCAATTGGTCTTCGATTCCCGCATCCCTGGTTATAATGGAGCCGCCGGTCCGATTGAAGGAGTTGTGAATATGGGACCTGTCGAGCCTCCCCAGCGCAAAGGGCGTGTCCTTCAGTACTCTCGTGACCAACTCGACCTGCTTCAAACCAGATTTGACGAACTTGAGTCTCAAGGTGTATTCCGTCGACCAGAAGATTTAGAGGTTGTGGTGGAATATCTGAATCCCTCCTTCCTAGTGAAGAAGAGGAATGGCGGCTTCCGCTTGGTCACAGCCTTTACTGACGTGGGCCGCTATAGTAAACCTCAGCCCTCACTAATGCCAGACGTGGACTCCACCCTTCTCAAGATTGCCTGCTGGAAATACATCATAGTCACTGATTTGTCCCAGGCGTTCTACCAAATCCCCCTTGCAAAGAACTCCATGAAGTATTGTGGCGTGGTTACTCCCTTCAAAGGTGTTCGTGTCTACACGCGCTGCGCCATGGGAATCCCCGGTTCTGAGACAGCCCTCGAGTAGCTAATGTGCCGCGTCCTGGGTGATCTCCTTCAGGAGGGATGTGTCGCTAAGATCGCTGACGACTTGTATTGCGGTGGTAATTCTCACCAAGAGCTCCTTTCAAACTGGCGAAAGGTCCTCACGGCTCTTGATCGCTGCGACCTTCGCCTCTCACCTGCGAAAACCGTAATCTGCCCAGCCTCGACCACCATTCTCGGTTGGATATGGTCCCAAGGCTCGATTCGCGCTTCTCCCCATCGTGTAGCTGCTCTGGCTTCTTGCGAGCCTCCCAAGAACGTCCGCGGTCTCCGTGCCTTTATTGGTTCGTACAAGATGCTTGGCCGGGTCCTTACTGGAGCTGCTAAACTCCTCGCCCCTCTCGAGGCACTTACGGCTGGTCGCCAATCTCAGGATACCATTTCCTGGTCTGATGAGCTCCTGGTATGTTTTCGCTCGTGTCAAGAAGCACTCATGTCCAACAGATCAATCACTCTCCCCAAGCCCGATGATCAGCTCTGGATCGCAACCGATGGTTCTGTCAAGATGAATGGCCTTGGCGCAACGCCTTATGTACTTCGGGACCAAAAGCTCCACCTCGCCGGATATTTCAGTGCCAAGTTTAAAAAACATCAAGCTTCCTGGTTACCATGTGAAATAGAGGCATTATCCATTGCAGCAGCTGTCAAACATTTCGCTCCTTATATAATTCAATCAAAGTTTAAGACTTATGTACTGACTGATAGCAAACCTTGTGTACAGGCCTTTGACAAGCTCTGCCGTGGCCAGTTCTCTTCCAGCCCTCGAGTGACTTCATTCTTATCATCCGTTAGCCGCTACCAAGTCACGCTGCTTCATCTGGCCGGCTCTGCGAACTTGCCTTCTGACTTTGCTAGTCGTAACGCATCCGCTTGCGACGACCCTCGCTGCCAAGTCTGTTCATTTGTATCCGAGGCTGAAAATCTGGCTGTACGTCCCATATCTGTTCACGACGTGTTATCGGGGAAGACGTCCCTTCCTTTCACCAGCCGTTCCGCCTGGCTCCAATCGCAGCTAGAGTGCCCTGACTTAAGGCGTGTCCACTCTCATCTTAAGCAGGGGACCCGCCCATCAAAGAAGCTGACAAACATCAAAGACGTCAAGCGTTACCTAAACCTAGTCTCCATTTCCCGTGACGGCCTGCTCGTCGTAAAACGTGATGAACCATTCGCTGCACCCCGTGAGTGTATAGTCATCCCCCGTTCCGTCGTTGATGGCTTCCTTGCTGCCCTGCACGTTAAGTTGGACCACCCTTCCCGTCACCAAATGAAACTGGTCTCACAGCGCTACTTCTTCGCCTTAGATCTGGACAAAGCCCTGGAACGGTGCTCGCAGTGTTGTCACCTGTGCTCTTCTCTGAAGAAAGTTCCCTCCAGTCTTGTTGAACAGTCAACCTCCGATCCTCCTGACGGCTTTGGTATTTCCTTCGCTGCAGACGTTTTAAAACGCTACCGTCAGTTGATACTTGTCGTCCGCGAGACCTCCACGTCCTTCACTACTAGCTGCTTGTTAGATGACGAACGTCGTGATTCCATTCGCTCTGGTCTCCTCCGATTGTGCCTTGAGCTGCGCCCTCTGTCTGGCCCCCCTTCCGTCATAAGGGTAGATCCCGCTCCTGGCTTCGCTTCGCTGTGCGGTGATGGAATCCTTAGGCAGTATGGCTTTGCTGTAGAAGTCGGTCGAGTCAAAAACCCAAACAAGAATCCTGTGGCAGAGAAATGCATAGCTGAACTTGGTGATGAGCTCCTCCGTATTTGCCCAGAGGGTGGTACAATCACTCCTCTCTCCTTAGCTGTGGCGACTGCCAATCTCAACACCCGTATCCGCAACAGAGGATTGTCTGCTCGCGAGATGTGGCTTTTTCTGACCTCTAAGTTGTTCGACAACAGCACTCTGTGCGGCTCGGTAACCATCCCGCTAGTGAGAGATCTAAAGCTCCTGGATGCTGTCGTCGCCCTTCCATGCCCGTTCAGGTCGGCGATTTAGTTTACATCACCTCTGATGGTTCCAAAACGCATGCCCGCAGTCGGTATCTTGTGGTCTCCGTAGGTGGCCTGTGGTGCAACGTACGTAAGTTCACTGGTTCACAGCTGCGTTCTACATCCTATCGCGTCAAACTGTCTGAATGTTATCGCGTTCCTGACCTAGTAGAGACGACTTCTAACCTTTCTCGCCGTTACAGCTCCAACTCGTACCTTGAAGATATCGACGAGGAGCCCGGCTACGTTGACGAGGAACCTGCTCACGTTCCTACGCCTCAGAGCACTCCGAATCCTGCTCCTGCTTTAGTTCCTAGCGAGCTCGCTATTCCTCCAGATCCTCAGTCTGACATTACTCCTGTGCCCGAGTCTTCTCCTCTCCCGGGTGGAAGCGTGTCTGACATCAATGATCATCCTATCTCGGAGTCTGCTTTCTCATCTGGCCCACGCCGGTCTGGCCGTCCTACCCGTCGTCCGAGTTACCTCAAGGACTATGTCACTTAGCTGCCCCACCGAACTCCGTGCTTGACTCCACACTAATACCTGACTATGACGTAGTATTTAATTTACGCAGTGACCTCTAGCTATATACTTGTAACTGCCCTTTTATTGCCAGTCCACAGCCGAACTTTGCTTTGTGTTTATTGCTCATCTACTTAGGCAAGGGGAAGAAAGAAGAAGTCACGCCATATTTCGTATTGTTGTTTAGTCACGTAGCGTGACACATTGTGCACGTTGTCGTTTCGCTTTGCTCGCACGCTGTTGTTTAGTCATTGTCACACGTTTCGCGCATAATTAGCTTGCTACCTATATTACCGCTTTGTATTTACCGTTTTGATTCGTATTTGCATCTTGTCTTCCGTTAGTAAACGTGATCTCTTCTGCTCGGAGTTTTGGCTTAACTTACTGGCGCATCTCTATTTCGTGAATTAATGGAACAAACATCTTCATTTTCAATGACAAGATTAGCATTTCCACATGCATGAAGTTTATAATTTCAAATTTCATGTTGATTGAACCCCTGCTGCTAGCTAACATGTGCAATGCATTTCTTTTTTCTTTGTCTGGGCCAGCTTGGCCAAAAAACAAATTCCCTTTTAACTTCCTTAAAGCGTTGTCCACATTTAAACGCATGAAATAAACACTACACCTACATAGTAAAACTCGAAGTGACTACATCAGTTTGGACAACTTTCCAGCCATTGTTTCAAGACCCGTAGAATTATGTAAGTACTTATACTGTAAAAGATAAGTTTAAAAAATGATTTTTTATTTGTTTATCTTTTAATAGAACTGTGGTGTCATCCGCAACACAAACCACCATACTTTTTATTTTGTGCCACTCAACTGTTTCCTGTTTGTTTATTTGTTTGCTACTTCTTTAACGCATTGAATAATCGCCCCTTTAGCCTTCAATTAATTGAATTCTCTGAGAGAGCACGCGCCCTATCGCAGGTCAAATTAGCGCGCTGCATTCTAGACTATCCATTATTTCACCGTTCTGCCATATCACCGTTCTACCATTGTACTATTCCTAAGGTTGGTCGAGTTCGACCCTCCAAATTTAAGTGCTAGTGTATGTATATCCAGAAAGCTAGAAATGTTAAAATAATGTCTTGCTGACCTCGCATTCTTGGGCCTTTAAGTTACGAGGCCAAGCACACATGGAAAAAAGTGATTACAAAAAAAATCCCTTGCTGCCTCTTCCAGATAATGAGGTTCAACAGATCTCTTTTGTTTGTTCTTACCGTTACTTTGCGTCAGTTGTGTCCGGAAGATGAACTTTGTGTTTTGAAATTACCAGCTTGGGCTACATCATTTTTCAGCTTGTACAACAGCGATAAATATAATAGAATAAAATGGACAATACAAGTGTCTCTTTAAAATAAGCAATCATCGACGAGGTGAGTACCTTTTCTTCCTCTGTGATGTTTTCGTTCTAATACCGTTTCAACAAGATTGATTCGAACGATGATATTTCCAGAAATGAACTTTAACTTTAAATTGTTTGTCGACGTTTTTATTATTCGCCATTGAGTGCTGATTGCTTCATATCAGAGCACTTTCACTATATGGGCAATCTGGTTACTTAACAATTATTCTTCTAGGGCGCGCTGGATATGAAATAACATATAACCAACGAGGCGCGTAGCGCCGAGTTGGCTATCCAGCAAACCCGAGTAGAATAATTGTTTTAATAAAAAACCCTACGACGTATAATTGATAATCTGAAGAAAAAAAGTGAAAGAAAGGGACGCAGCTTTTTTTGGAAAATCTTTGCCAATAGCGGTAGCATCTCCTGGCGAGGGATAATGCTTCGAGAACCTCGCCATACTTGTCAACACAAGATTCCCAGTCGGTGCTTTTGGGCTTTCAGGAAGCAGAAACAGAGCTGACCCCTTTAGCAGTTGGTTGTTTTTTCTTTTTCTTCTCTTCTTTTTTCTTTCTTTCTTTTTTTTTATGTGGCATTTTAAAAGCGTTTGTCATGCTGGATTTAACGAAAAAATATCTCTCTTTCCGGAATGTTCTTTTTTTTTTCCTTCTTCCAGGCTGGACTTGAAGAGTTACAGGATCAAAAAGTGGATGTGACGAGAGAGAAAGAAAAAGTAGATCATGAGAACAAGAAGTTGGTGAGCAGTCGATAATCTTTTTGAGATGTCAGGTCATTGTTATAGCTTACTTATATATAGAAAAGTAGGCATCACTAATGTTCTCGTAGAGTGCGAGAATAGATCTTGGAAAAGATAAGCCCTCAAACCCAAGACTTCTCTAATTGTCAGTTTTCTCTTCTCTATTGTGTTG
>BLFN01000201.1:2846759-2859259 GCA_014634225.1 Acropora yongei | reverse complement strand
CAAACACGCTTCTAACAGTTAGGCTATTATTTGTCTTCACTTACATGAACAACTACAGTCATACAACACCAAAATGATTAATTGATTATTTCCTCCCTTTTGTTTCCTTCTGTTTTCAAGATAATTTGTCACGTAACTGTTGCCTTTCATTTCGATTCTGTCATGGACTGTCATGTTTAGTACATGGTGATTGCATTACCTTGTTAATATGTCCTCCCTCTATAAACCTGAGCCGATACAAGAGTTTTGACGCACATATTCAGCTGTTGATCGACTTAGACTAAATATTCTCTACTTTTAGAGGACCCCGCATTGGGCATTCGTGTGTTCATGAGTTTGTCTGCCTTCACACCGTCAAGCGAGTGTTTCCCTTTTATTTCTTAGAATATCTGTATCAGTTCAGGCACTGCAGTTGTCACTCAGGGACAGAAAATTGGTGACTGAACTGTTAATGATAGGCATGCCTTTGATTGCATTTTGCGAGCGGTGCGTTGTACAATCACATTTTGAAATTAGAAAGGAACTCCCACTTCGTAACTGCCTTTTTTTTCACAATCTTAAATAATAAACGCTGTGCTTTTTGTTTGCCCTCTAAAAGAAAGTAAAAGAAAGCATTGTTTACTGCTACAATCACAATTACATATTGTACAAAAATCTGAACTGCTCTATCTACATTGCCCCTTTGCTGTACTCTCACATATCAAAGGATACCGCTCCCAAAACACGGTACTTCACCGAAGATAATCCTAATGAAATCCACGACAGAATTTAACGGCCACTGCGTTTTTGGGAAACGAGTACCAGCAACGCTGCTGCAATTAACTAATACCTGGATTTAAATTTCTGAACTTTTACTTTTTTTTGTAATTTTGTTGTTTTAGGTATGTGATTCTAGGAGGTGGCGCGGCTTTGGAAGACAAGAAAGCTCGTCTACGGGAGCTGGCAGACCGAACAGATAAACTTAAAAGGGAGAAAGACGTCATTTCGAATATAATTGATAAACTGAAGGAAGACATCGCTAATCAGCAGGTTAGAACTAACCACCCTTCATTTCTTCAATCAGAGTTTCTTAATTTGTAGTGAAGGCTTCTCTGTGATTTGGCTTGATATCGACTGAACCATACAATTTGGTGTTTTATTTTTTTATTACTTTTTTTGTTTGTTTGTTTGTTTTTTTCAAGTCATTTCTTTGACTAACTGCATTGACAGTAAACTGCACGTGGAAACAAATGCTTATATTTTTCTTGCATAAAAAACGCCACATGGAGAGGGTCAACAAGCCTCGTGCATTTTTAATGCTGCTACGCTATTGCTCTGTGGCAATTTTACTTCTTTGTCAACTCAATCTTTTACATTAGGAATTTGAGTTCCATGTGCGTCTGACCTTTAATAGGGCATAGCTGGGAGCCAATCAAAACCAGCGCTGGAGAGAGTTTATTCTACAAATTGCGATAGTACCATTAAGTTATGCACCAAGGTCAACTGAGAGAGACAGACTCATCTAGTCCCTGATAGTCTACAGTGCAGACATATTTTAGAGCGTAGGTTTTCATTACCTTGACCGCCATGTTGCTTTGATCAGGAAAAGAAGAAGTGGTAAAAGATCGCATCTTCTTTCCTCCCCTGATCCCTACCGTCATCTATTTCATCTAATGAAAGTAACATGGCTAACCTATACGCTGGAATACGCCTGCACTACTGGTCAGTCAGGGTTATGGAGCTAATAGCTAAAGCTAGAGTCAAATTTCCACCGTGAAGAGGTAACAGGGCTGATGTTTCGAGAGTTAGGCATTCTGTCGTCCCTTCCCCGCCGACGGGGCACCACAGTTTTTTTTTAGAAACGAACCTTTCAGTCGTGTAATTATTTATAACTTTCGTAGATCAGTGCACGCGAACTGGAGGACAATATTCAATTGAAAAGCACCCAAGAGAAAATTCTAAACATAGAGACAAAAATCGAAGCTGTAGTTGAAGAATTGAAACAGTATGCTGAGCATCAGGATCTTGTCAGGTAAGAAATTTAGGATTTTCAAAGATATCTGTTTCAACGGGAACGTACACCTCTATTGACCTTGAACACAACCTGTCAATTGAAATCCGTAGTAGACTTTCTTTCTTTTCTTGAGTGGCTTATTTTTTAGTCTTCTTCGCCAAAATGTCGGCTGATGTGAAATGGTCTAAGTAACACAAAGCTGAAATTAAATTAAAATAAATAGAAGAATTTGGGTATTCCCATTAGGTAGCAGAGCGTCAGATATGGTATTGTTGGCTCACTTTCCCGCCTCATCCATATAGGAAGGAATGTAACCATTAATCATCACTTTGTAAGCGTTGAGTGCTCTAGTCTACTTATTGGGAAGAGCACAACTCAACATGAATCAGTAGGCGAGTTATTTGATCATTCTACCATCCTGTGTATGTCTGCTTCCTTGGACCACCACATCTTTTTTCTTTTATTTTTGCTTGTTTGTTGCAGTGACAGCCAAGTATTGCAACAGAAGTCGGATGAATTGCGAAAAGAAATAAGTTCTCAGCCTCCCACCAGTAAGGTCGACATTGATAAATTTCTTTCGGGAGGCAGTGCTGTGATTTCAGTTCTGACGGGCCATCACTCGCGCGGTCCTCAAACACTTTCAAAACAGGAGAAAAGTAACTTCTGGAAATTGTTAGATTTTGGAGTCTTTTGGAACGAAAGAAGTCGGTATTCCGCGTCTCGCATAAAACAGTTCTTGCAGGGTAAATGCAGTAAACATATAACTTCTTATCAATGAAGGTAATATAAACCGGTGGGATCCTCTCTGGACCTCCCCTCCTTATAAAGATCTTTGTTACGACCCTGAATTCTTATGCGTTTCGGATTGCCCACTACGAGGAACGGTTGATGGGCGTCGAGGAAGATAAAGAACGATGTCAAAGAGAATTAGGAAGTGACTATGCCGATGAAAAACATAGACATCAGTTCATCGATATAAAGGTAGATCCTAAAATCCTTTTATTAATAATGGTAATTGTACCATTTGGGAGTCGACTGCGATTAAAATCCCAGTAAAAAATCCCATTTTCTCAGTAACATTATTGTACTGCTAAATTTCATGAATCGAAGAATCTCTTTCAAATCCTTACCAGCAATTTTTTTTTTAATCCAATTCCCCGGAACTTTGTTTTTTTTATTGTTGCTGTAGTTGTTGTTGTTGTTTATCGTTTGTTCATTTATTGTTGTTACTTATTTTCAGACCACTGAAATGGCAAATTCTGAACTGGATAAGTATTACAAAGCACTTGGCAGGTATTTCCTTTTTCCTTAAAGTTTGTTTATTTTTTCCCTCTCTCCGCTGTATTCTTTTAAGTCTCTAGCTATTTCCTCAGAACTTAGACCACTACCAAGTCTTTTAAGATCATAAGCAGTGGCCATAAATGTGTAGTTAATTACTCGCCATCTTGGTAAACCTGTACATGTCCGCACCAGTAAACAATTTTACATCTGGAAAATTTCCAGTTGCTTGTATTTCTGGTCATTGTAGGGCAATAATGCATTATCACGGCCTCAAAATGGCTGACATTAACAAGATCATCGAGGAGTATTGGATCAACACTTGCAAAGGAAATGGTAAGCTTTCTTACTCTCGCCTCGCCTATCAGTATGAGGTAAAACAGATACTAAGGGGTATAGCTTTTATCACTGAGCCAAATTTACTTATTTGCCTCGCCGTTCAATCGATCACTATAAACGGGTATATCTTTTCATTGTTATTATGATGCGATTCTCTTCGGTTTTCCGTTGTTTTTCTGGGTCTTTTCGGCCATGTCCCGACAACTTCGCGCTGCTAAGAGGCACAGCACTTTCCACATCATGTGATGGGTCCCAAGGATGGCTGACAACTGAGCATTTCCAAAAAAGTCAGGCAAACGTTATTTTCCATACCAAACCTTTGCATTCTTAGATGGCTATTACTTCCACTTTCCGGGCTCTGTGGAATCTCTTTAACTTCAAACGCTAGTTCTTGATACCTTTCCACCTCTTCCTCCTCAGTAGTCAGGATATTTTGGTCAGCTGACACAGCCATGTCGATGAGTGTCCATTCCTGTGTGTCTTTGTGCACTACAGTGATATCTGGTTGGTTGTGCTTAAGCTTCTTCTCTGTGCGTATAGTCTTGTCCCAAGTTATCCTGACTTTTCCATTCTTGCAACTGATAAGGGCTGATGGTCGCACCATTTTCGTCGTTACACTCCAACTCATACTTTCTACACAGCTCCCAGTGTACCCGTACAGCCACCTTGTCGTGGCGCTTCCTGTATTCTCTCGTCAGTGGAGTCTCCGCACACCTACACAGTAGTGTTTCAGTGGTCTTATCCATTCCGAACTTGTTCTTAAGGGTCGCTCCTGGGCGGCAAAGATCAAGCCCTCAGTTCCCTTGTTTAAAAACCATTCCTGAGTCATCTCCAGGGCTCCTTTCCAGCCACAGCTAAAGTTTGCTGGACAAACTCTCCATGTAGGGTTTTCTCCTTCCAGTTCCTGACTTTCTTCTCTTTCCTTCTCCTCTGATGGTCCTGAAGATTCTCTTATTCAACAAGCACCTTATCCTTGAAAACCATTTGTAGCATTCTTTCGCAAGTAACCACATAAGGAATTATTCTCTCTCTTTACACACTCCTCAGTACCAATCACCCCTCTTTGCCCTTCTACCCTCGGTAGTCTGGCAACATGTAGACAGCCATGCAATGGTAATATCTTCTTTATTCTTCTATCCATGTTAACCAGCTCATTTGTGTTGTCCAATCCAAGATGCCTGCACTATAGCGTATTACCCCTACAGCCCAAACATGAATGCTTCCGATACAATTTCCACCAGTCAGTTTGGATCTACATAACTTGTTAACTCTCCCAATATATTCCGCTGTTACCTCACCTTTCATCTTGGTGCTAAGTGTCTGATCCAATTGAAAAATTCCAAGATATTTGTAGCCATTTTCCTAAACTTCCACGATGTGCTGGTTATCTGGTACCTCTATTCCGCTGCTATCCACCTACCTTCCCCTTCGCATTTCTATGACAGCACACTTGTCTTCTTATTATTGACATGACAGCACACTTGTATTGTTATTGTTATTATTATTATTATTTGTCTACAGACATAGATACAATTGAAATTCGATCAGATGAGGAGGAGGGAAGCAGTGCAACCAAAACACGACGAACTTACAACTACAGGGTTTGTGACGTAACTTATTGCACAGGTCGTTCGGTGATGTATTTTACCGCCAGCAAAATGCTTGATTTTGCGAATATTTCCTATCTCGTTTTTACGGTCGAAAGAAAGGACCCTGAAGAAGAAGTTGAAAAACCGAGCTGCTGTTGGCTGGACAACTACCCACACAGACTTTGCTCCCTAAACCGTTTTTCCTTCCAGTTTTCACTGCCCTCACATGCAAAAGTATATTTTCCAAGTCGGGCCAGTTTAGGTTCGTGTAATATTTATATTTCTTAGTCTATCTTTCTACGGACCCTTAGATAGTGAGAAATATTGAAGAGTTGCTTATTGACTTGTATGGACTGCAAATTGCCATGGTAAAATGGTAGTTTGGTTCAAATGACCAACGAAAGTTCACTGTTCACTTCTGGTTTTAGGTTGTAATGATTAAAGGTGACACTGAATTGGACATGAGAGGACGCTGCAGCGCTGGACAAAAGGTTTGTACACATCACTTTTCACTGAATCTGACCCGTAAAGATCCAGCGAGTTAAATGTCCGATAGTTGTAATTTTGGCACCTTTAAACACAGTAAAACAAAAAGAAATAGTTCAAAAGCGTTACTAACCCCAACTCATCAACTATCAATTGCAAACTCTTCGACTGAAAGACGCAGCAGGTGCCAGGAAGTGAAAACAGACTTCAACTATAAAAAAAAAGAAAAAAAAAGAAGAGGAGATGGGAGGGAAGGAAGCGCCCTATTGATGAGAGCCCTATTGATGAATTTGATGCTAAGCACAAAATCTCATTCACGGGTCCAATTCTGCAGCCCGCTAGTAAGTTGAACCGAAGGCTAAAAAATCAGCAATAGGTCGTTGAAGCACTTCAAAAATTGGGGCTTTGCTCAATTGTGATAAACTTGTTGAGTCTGTGAAGTTCACAGGACGAAAACGGAATGCATTTCGCTAACTCTGTTTTAAAATCTCAGGTTTTAGCATCTATCATCATAAGGTTAGCCTTAGCGGAACGTTCTGTCTCAACTGTGCCATTCTAACTCTCGATGAACCTTCGACCAATTTGGACGAAGACAACAATGAGAGCCTGGACAACCAATTGGCGTCGTAAGTTTGAATGTCTGTGATGCTTGTAGGGCCTGTTTATTTGATAGAAGTTGTTCCGGGTAGGTAGGTTCACCCTTGCCGCCCGAGTTAATAGAGAAAACTGGCGTTCACATGTATTTTTGCCGCCTCAGGGCGCTGTGATTAGGTGTTCTAATAATGCACTATGGCCAAGTAATCTGAGAACACCAATTCATGGCCCTCTACCATGGGGCTAGCCCTACTCATTCGTTTCAAATGGCCTTATGTAAACACAACTTGTCCCTACCATTTATCATTAGGGGCACCCTAGCTTCAAGATAGGTGCACTCTGTCTCGAATGTGAAACGAAATGTCTCCAACAAAGGAGAAGGGTTATTTTACCAACTAGGGCAACCCTACTACATAGGGTCACTTTGTTTTTTAAGAAACATTACCTTCAATTTTTGATGGTAAAATTAAAGAGCAGGTTGAACACAAAAGACACTGTCCCCACCGTCTTACGACCAGCCCAGTTGCTTTATGCATCGTAGATTACCTCTTGAATGGAGTGAATTTGTTATTTCAGAGCAGTTTTCAAATGACTTTCGAAAGTAATTAAGCGATTGTGATTGCTACGCTTTGTGATTGGCTTAAAAATCTTGTATCAGTTTCTGCTCAAGCAAATCCAAAACCAATCGCACCTTGTACGCGCAGTTTTTTCCCGCGCTCTCAACCCGATATAGGCAATTGCTGGCAATTCTGATTGGTTCATGGCGCTTCTTTCAACACATACTTTACGACCTAAGAAGACCAAACTACAGTTACATAAAGGGGTTATAAACACACACACACACATGGAAGTCACAATGCGGCAGAATGATGCCTTTTGAACTAACAGCAATTAAAATTAATTTCCACCTATTATTAAAATACTCTATTTTTTATGTTTCGTACAAATATACTTCTCTGTTTCATAATGTAATTTAACTTTCTGCCGAAACCCTTCAATATTTAATTTGGAAGTTCTTTTGCCCTTTTGCATTCCCACACAGATGTAATTTCCCTAAGATTATTAAATAATTCAGTAGAGGGCATTCTTTTGTTGGAATACCAATGACGATATCCTTCACCCTAAGATTGATCTGGAGATCTGAAAGCCTCATAAAGGGCTTCAAATTCTATTCAAAATGATTTTGCATATTGGCACTTAGCAATTAAATGGTGCAACGTTTCCGAAGCTTGCTCGCAGAAATGAAGCCTATTTTATGCAGTTTTAAGTAAGCATAAGGTAAAGAGTTTAACTCCATGGACTGAAAAGCTTTGACGTATAGTTCAAAAGCACTAGTTTAGTTGAACTAAATGCGGAAATAGGAAAACCTGTTCCAAAGAGTTATCGGTTAATTCAAAATCTCTCTTTAGCGTTTGAGCATAAGTAGCAAGTCGCATCTTTTTTACCACTAAAAGAAAGTAATAATCTCTAGAATTTTTTCCGTTCACATCAAGAACACCACTACCAATTTTGAAAGATGGGTTGGAGGTAGTTATGTCTAGGTGGAAAACTGGGTTCCTCAAATTAAGCGGAACAGAGTGACGAGGACCAATTCGTTTTAAAATGTTTGACTTTTCTATGTTTTTCCCAAATAGCTCATAAGAATCATAGTGATAACGTTACAATGAAGATCGTTTTCGGTCAGAATCCTAGAACTTGAATATCCTTTGTTAATTAAACACTGGTCTATTTTTTATTCTTATGTTCCGGTTATTCCAAATCACATAACATAAACCATTATCTTCCGCGTTTTCTTCACGAAATTGAAACCACCATTTTAATAGTTCCGACTGAAATAAGGAACTGATGGTAAAATATCTAGTATCGTAGATGCAACTAATTTTAAACCAGAAACATGTCGAACGGTCTCCAGCAACCCATAGAAATCATACGCTGAATTTACATCTGAAAGAACCGCAGTAGCATTTTTCAGCAAACTGGAGAATTTTTGTTTCTTCTTGCTCTACCACAATTCCTTTTACCGTTTGGTGTTGATTTTCCGGCAGTTGTTTGGAAACCGCTCTATTAAAGGAGTTTTTCTATTCCAAAGGAGCCATCATGAAGGCTAAAAGGAGTTTTTCTTCTCACCTCGACAAAGAAGCTCCAAACAAGTTCGCGTGGGATGTTGGAATTCAACTGCCATCCCTTGTTGACAAGGACTTCAAAGCTTCAAACAGTTGTCTGTAGCTGTCGCTGCTTAGGTGTTCGGCCTCCACCCATACGTTGCAAACATCTTAAAGTTTGATGCGATACCTTCATGCTCTTTGTTTTCCTTCCTTTATTTTCTTTTATCTATATATATTTTTTTCTTTTTTGCTTTTTTGGTCGTAGAATCATTAAGATTCGTCATCAACAAAGAAACTTTCAACTTGTAGTCATTACAAATGACGAGGAATTTGTAGACTACTACTTCCGGATCAATAAGGACGACAGGTACTTTGTGCACAGATCGTTCTTTAAATAAGCAAATAATGACACCAGAGTTTTCAGATGATACTTGTCAGGCTTTTGGCGATATATAACCTCATTCAAAGGGCCTTTCTTCTTTGAAACAAGCCGGAAGATATATATTCGCGTAAACTTGGCGGAGCAAAAGCATGAAGGAGTTGAATTCAGGGGCCTGATTCTCGAAAGTTCAGAGAACCTTTCGTGCCCAAAAAGCAGGTTGTCAAATTTCAACATGCTCCTTTTGAAAAGCTCTCCTTTTAACATGTTTTTGATGTGAGAAAAACCAAAAGGATGATAGCGAAGTTTGATGGCTTAGAACCTCGACGCTGCGAAGATACGAAAGGAATGATGGCACCCGAAATACACCCAAAAAGTTTCGGAACTTTTGAGAAACAAGCTCTAGGGGACAAATCCACTCAATTCTCCTAGCGGAATTTGAACCCGAAAAGTTGCCTAACACCCTACTTGCCTACACAACAGGCGTTAAAAGAGAGTGCATTTTGGGGCTTGTGGTGCAACGGACACGGGTATTTTTTTTTCTACCCTAGCGTGTGACGTAGTTTGAACCAAAAGCTCCAATATGAGTTTCCCCCTTACCCCCGCTCTATAACTTCTGTTGTCCAGGCTAATACCAATTAATGAATCCCTGCCAATGGACCACGCCTCGCCCTTTTTTTCCTCTGACCCATGACGTGGTGGACTATATAAAGAGCTCTTTGAAGCAGTCTTAATTTTCCGTTGATTGGTGATAACGAAGTCTTCTAAAGTTGTTTTCGCTTTCGTAGCGGTTACTCAAAGATTACGAGGGAGAATGTGGTTGCTGAAGAGTCTCTCTTGGATTAATTAGAGGCGATTTCCGTCGAGCTGCTCAAATGTTAAGAGCTCAGCGTTTGACGCACTTTTTGAACAGTGCTCACGATCTGTCGCTGTTGCCGTTATTATCTTTACCTGCTTACATCGAAGCACCAATAAGAGTAACGTGAACAAATAAATATATTGCTTGTAATTTTATAGTTCTTACCTGTTGGAGGGGCTTTAATTTTTGTAAATATTTTTAATTATTATTATAGAAATAAAATTATTACTAATACTAACGAAAACGAAGTATTCTTACCTTTGTCCTCTCACCTTGTTAGATTATGATATTTGCGTCATTAATTGCGTTTCCATTTATTCTTTGAAAGAAAATGAATTACTCGTATCAAGACTTTAAGAAAGTGTTGCCTCCACGTCAAACGTCTATGGCCCAGACGTTACGATCTGTGATGGAATATGGGTCATCAGTATACGGTCTTATCTATTCTTATAGAACGGCCATACACCGAATGCATAAATGGCGGCATCATCATACTTTTAAATAGATGCTAATTAGACTGACTAGCCTCATTTTTGTGTGAAAATTCTTATAATTTGTCGCATACTGACGAAGCTAGTGAGCCTAATTGGCACAAATATAAAAGAATAATTTATTTTTTGGCAGCGATTTATGCATTCAGTGTATTGATCTTGCTCAGTAAATGCAAATTTTGACTGCTGCCATGATTTTGCAATAGCTACGAGCAATCCCATGGGCCAACGCGACTTGGAGGATGTTGTGGTTATTAGACCCAATCTGATTGGTCATTGTTTGCCCAGCCTGTGCGTAGCCAGACATGTATCTCGAAAACCAGATCTAAACTTGAGCATTCTAGTCTTTCTGCAACGCAGTCTTTGTTAACCTGTGTTGTAAATTTCGATAGTACCTTTGAGTTAAGCGCTAAGCTCAGTTGAGAAGTATAGGCTGTGATAGTCTACAGTGCAGACATTTTATAGCGTGGGCTTTCATTACCTTGACCGCCTTGTTGAATGTGAATCTGATGAAAATAACATGGCCAACCTATACGCCGAAATACGCCTACTGGTCAGTCAGGGTTGTTGAACTAATTAGTGCCAGCTAAAATTAGTGTGAAATTTCCCTGGCAAAGAGAGCTGACGCTTCGAGCGTTAACCCTTCGGCAGTCGCTCGTCACTACCCCCCCCCCCGCCACCTACCAACGGGAAACCTTTCAATCATTTAATTATTTTTATATGAACTGGAGTGCTTCAAACTGATTTCCACCGATGAGGAAAACCGCATCACCATACGTGAAAAATTACGATAATTTTTCACGTGTGTTCAGCTGCTGACGCATCACTCGCTCTATTTAGCGCCATGAATGTATGGCAAGGCGTTTTCCTTTTGAAATGTGAATGAAGCCGACTTTTTCTTGTTATTAAGATGCTTATATAATAAATAATCAAAATAATGCATGATTGCTTAGAGATGTGGAATTCCTCTTCTCGTGTTCCTCTCGATATCCGACTCTTTCGCTGCACAAACTGTCTCGTGAGATATCGAGTTGAACACTGGAAGAGAATTTTTATATCTCGGCGCGTCCGTGTATTATTCTCTATACAACTTTCGTAGATCAGGGCACGCGAACTGGAGGACACTATTCAACTGAAAAGCAGCCAAGAAGAAATTCTCATCACAGAGACAAAAATCGCTGCTTTAAAAGAAGAACTGAAACAGTATGGTGAACATCAGGATCTTGTCAGGTAAGAAATGTTGGATTTTCATTGATATGTGTTTCAACAGGAACCTACACCTCTGCTGATTGTGAACGCAAACTGTCCGTGTAATTCGCAGTAGACTTTCTTTCTTTTCTTGAGTCGCCTATTTGTTGTTTTCTTCACGAAAATGCTGGTTGGGGTGAAACGGACTAAGTAACACAAAATTGAAATAGGAAAAAAGGTGTTAGATAAGTATTTATAAGAAATGAGATATGTATAATGTATTAGAGAGTCAGAGGGTATGTTTGGTTCATTTGCTCGCTTCATCCCATGTTTGTAAGTCTTGAGTGCTCTAGTCTACTCATTGGAAAGACCTTAAGTCAACGTAAATCAGTAGGCTAGTGTTTTCACCATTCTTCCATCCTGTGCATGTCAGTTTTGAGGTTTCCCTGAAAAAAAAATCTTTCTCCTTTTTGTTTGCTTTTTTGTGTTTCAGTAAAAGGCAAGTGTTGCAACGGCCCTCTTGGATTTATTATCCAACATACCAAATTATGTCCGTGCGGGCGAATTTCGCGGATATTTATTTACAGAGAATTTCGTGACAGAAGTATGCGAAGCGGAAAGGAATTGGCGCGGGAAATCCAGCCAACTGATTGGTCAACAGCAGGAGAGCAAGCATCCCCAGAGCCGCGTTCCTTTTGCCCAGCGCCACGGAACAGAGGCTAAGCCAGAGCCTCTGTTCCGTAACGTTCTGTTTGTGTTAACGCCAACTCGATTCTTTTGGACTGACTTGGACAGAATCAGTAATTTAAGCGAAACTGAAAATTCCAAATTTGTGAAGCGTAGCTTTCTAGGACTCCTGTCGTAAAACTTTAGAGATATGTGTAGCACACAAAAACGCATTTGTACCTTGGTTTCATATAAAGGAAAGAACAATCGTGGAAACATTAAATGGCTCAATTCGCCAAGAGTCCACGAGAGTTGTCGGGCTTGGAACTGCGAGAGTTGACAACTCTCATTAACTGTCACCTACTCTCAGCACCATACCTTGGTTATTTATATTACCTGTTTAATCCAAGCGAAACGTTTCAACGTTGAGTGGAATACGAGTATTCCTATCTAATCCCAGACTGAGGGCTTGAAGATAGTCAAAGGAGGAATCATATCTCTGTGTTCCTTGTAGGTAAAGAAACTTAACGGCT
>BLFN01000201.1:2765939-2768439 GCA_014634225.1 Acropora yongei | reverse complement strand
TACATAGCTATTGTAAGATCTGCTATCCATTTGGATTTCATGTCAAGTGTTTTTGTGGACATATCACACGAGTTGCGATCACCTGGAAAGCAAAACATTAATATTCTATTCAATGCTAAAACGTAGAATCGAGCATCGTTCTGGTCACATGGTGAATCAAAGGGTGACCATTTTGAGTGCTGGCTCTCGATTTTTCACTCGTTCTTCCTGAATGCGAGGTCAGCCGCGCTAAATATTTTTCTCAGGCGCAGCGTGACAAAGACCAATCCTGGTTAACCAACCCATAATAGTAAGCTGGGTTCGATCCCGTGAGTGCCAACTTTCTAATTGTTTTGAGATGTCGCGTCTTGAGGTTCAAGTAACTGAGTGTTCTTGTAACTAATTTACCTTCTACACCTTTCATGTGCCAACTATAAGAAAACTGCAACACAAAGAAAAGAACAGAAATCAATAACATGTTCGGTAGAGCCACGCACACTTCGTTGTCGTCTTTTGCTTCTTGCGCACTTGCTCTTCTGTTGATCAACTATAGCACGAGTTCCGTGATATCAAACGAAAGGCGCATTCATAGACAAGGTTTCTGTTCAAGCAATTGTCGTATAGAAGGATATGTGACTCGGAAATACTCGGAAAAATCCAGGTGCTGCTAGAATGCCGAATGTTTAGTAACTAAGCATTCGGCATTCTAGCTGGTACACTGTTGGTACACTGTTGGGAGCAATAAGCCACAATGAAGTTTCAGCTATATGGCATAATTTTGTCTGCTCTTGGTCGGTTTGCCAGAGAAACAAATACTTAAAAATACTTACTTTATTATTTTTTACAGGATTTAAGGATACATCTTGAATTTCGAAATACTGTAGATGAAGTGATTGTTTATGATGATAAGTGTCGCTCTGTAAAAAAAAAAAACCGGAAGCAAAATTTGTGATTCAAACAGTTGCAAAGTGTAGTAGAATTGCACTAAGAGCCTTATAAGTGTGCTTAAGGAGCTGATTTTCACATCATTTTGCAATTATGTCCAGGAGTGCACGTAACTGACTGTACTGTTAATTTAAAGCGAAATTACAGTGCCAAAATGGCGTACGGGTTCGAAAATGTTACAATTATGAGCGTAATTTGTCACCTATGATATTTATTACGAATCAAATGGAATACTGGTGAAATTTGAGAATAATTTCACTTACATTTTGTCCAAAATCAAATCTTTTCAATTATCTAATGTTGGAAAAAGGGGAAGTGAAATTATTTTCAAATTTCACTTGCCACCATTTGCTTTATACCCATACTAATTATATAACGCCATATAACTCTTAATTCAATACAATTCTTATTTCTCAAACTACACTCAAGAGAGAGTGAAAGGGATCCTTTAAAAAAAAAATAATAAATAAACTAAAATAACGGCCTCTTGCAGAGCTTAAGCTAACCTTCGCTTTGCAAATAATGAATGCCTTGTCAAAGAGAAATGCATGCCTGCAAAGAAAAGGAAAACATTTCTTTGTAATTTTGCTTCTTTCTTATAATTTTAACGAAGCACCTTGTTGATAACACTTCTTTATCTCAGTCATAATTTCTTCACAAGTAGTTATCAAGCCATTTCAAAGGCAACACAATGCTGGACGTTATACTTTGGCATGAAATGTGAAACCATACTGTTCACTTCCTTTTGCAATTTATCATACCTTTTCTTTGGTGGCTGATCGCTAACTTTAACTAGAAGTTCGCCATCTTTGATGAGATGACCAAAATTAACTAATTGAATATCCTAAAAAGTAAAAGTAACATCGGTTACAAAGGGCTGCATGTTGCTAAACACGCAAATACCTACACTAAAAGTACAGTACAATTCCTCTTTCTCCTAATCTGTCCACCAGGCGATAAAGACGGGAAAATCTTACAAGCCAAACGCAATGGGACTGTGGGTGTCTAGGGACGTTTTTTTTTTTTAATTAACTAAGACAACATAGGGCTTCAGGACAGAGAGCAATTGGAGAAAATTCCTCTCTCAAAGATAAAGAAATACTAAAAGCTTTCAAAGCTCTAGTAAAAATTTAATTTGATTACAGTAAATACACCTTTCCTCTGTCTTTTGATTAGACTGTATTCAAACAATGGTCACGATATTACGGTATATTAGAAGAACAGTAACACAAAGCACTATCATTTTTACGCCCATAGCATGTTATTGATTTATTGATTTAATTCGCAGTCTGCCCCAGGCTCTCAGTTCATACGTAGGTACGGAACGAAGGAACGCGTGGGGTTGAACAACAACAAAAAAAAAACACGAGAAAAGTATAGGAAGAATGGAGTGGAGGTGTCAGTCTATCCTAGTCTGGACTTTTCTCGGGTCTGCCGCAATTTCGTTCGTCCTGACTAACTGAAATTCACTATTATCTTACCACTTCGCTGCTCAAGCTACGAGGATGACATGAAAAAAAAACAAATAAAAAAACACAACTTCAACAACAAAAAGAGATACTTCTTTTAATTTATA
>BLFN01000201.1:2686772-2689272 GCA_014634225.1 Acropora yongei | reverse complement strand
GAAAAAACAAAACTAACAAAAAATTTCATGACTTGAAATGTCTTGCTTTTCAAAGATACAGTGCGCTTTTAAATCACCCGAAATTTCTGCATACCAGTTCTTCAGGACCAGCAATGATGCCTTGTTGATTCATAGAAAAGGAAGAAGGGAGATTGAGTTAGCCGAGAAACTATCACTAAAAAATGAAAAACAAACTAAATCACCAAAATAAGCCTAAGAGCCAAAATAAGCTGAAAATAACAAGGTGATGCAATGGTGGTTTTGGTGTGTTTATATTGAAATAGTTCAGCAAGTAACTATAAAGAGGTGATGTTTTGTTAGTATTGTGCAAGTTACCAGAGTAAAATTTTTTTTCTGATCAATTTTTTGGATTGTTTGTCCCTGATGAATTGCAGGATATTATTCCAAAAGAAACTACCAATAATGCTGGGGCAAAATCTCCTAAGATTAGTTTGAAAGGAGGGTAGGACAACTTGATTGGATGATGCACTGTGTGGATTGTAATTACATAATAAGCTCAGCTACTACTGAAACTTGTATAGTAGAAAACTTTTCATGGTCGAAATAATCTTAAAAAAAGCATACTTGTGTTCAGTTTAACAATGTCAGGAAATTTCGAAAGGCATTTATGACACAAACCACTTTGTTTTCTAATTTTACAATTTGAGACAATGGAGCCTTGTAATTATTTCCCCATAGTGTACAACCATAGTAAGTAAGGTAAGGATAATGTGTGAAAAAGAAGAATACAAAGTGAATCTTTGTGAGTTAATGCCTCTTTTGGCAACTGTGCAACATTGTCAAATTAACCGAAGTTTTGAATGCATTCGTTATGATTGAAAGCTCATTAGAAAGTGAGGAATTTGGTCATGTCTGCTTATTCTGACTGACAAAATGAGTCTAAGAAAAACTTATTTAAATGTAACTATAATTAATAGAGAGCCTTAGATAATAGAATGAGAGTGAAGACAACTAAAAGTTTGTTTGCTTGGTCATTGTCCACTGTGGTGCGTAATTGTCCATGACATGTAACACAGACAGGAAACTCATTTTTGGCTTCATGCCAAGTATAAAATTTTTGTAGTTTCAACTCATCAAAAGTCATTAAAGATGTCTTCTTCGTTAAGTGAGATTTCCATATACAGTATTATTGCGGTCGTAACACAAACTGATTTTGGTGGAAACAGGTAAAAAACCAGAATAAAATACATGAAACTGGTTTCTTTCAATCTCAGGCTACAAATTATGATGTGAGCATAAAAATAAGGACTAAAGCAATTTACCAGATCCCTCGCAGACAAAACTCATGCTCATGGTACTTGTCTTTGTTCAGGTTCATGGGTTGAAAGCTCTCTATATAATGATATGATGATGATTGATACTTAATGTAATGATGATGATGATGATGATGAATGTGCTATGTAATTATTGCAATTTTAATTGTTTTTAGAGTACTTCAGCTTGTGAACGGATGATCAAACGGGATATTGCTCGAACATTTCCCGACCATTCATTCTTTAAGGACAAAGATGGGATCGGCCAAGGGACTCTTTTCAATGTGATCAAGGTGGCAATATTTCAAGACAAGTTAATTATGCATATCAAATAAAACTGCTCCAGTGTAATAATTATTCATGGTATTAATATTCTTAATTTGTCAGAGTGTATTGTGAGAAACACTATTAAAATTCTATGCTTTAAGGAAGAAATAAAGACTCTCGCTGGAAGTACCTTAACACTTACTCTTGTGAGGAGCACCATAGTTATCTACTTACTCCAGCTGTTGGTGCTTTTAAGTTCCCTAGTTTTGCGGTGATAAGAAAGTGGAGAGATGCGATGTGCTATGCACCATAACTCCCAAGCAATTGACCAATTTCGATAAATTAAAATTCAGCTTGGCAGCGAGGCCTAGAGAACACAAACAAAGAAAACTGAATGAACATGTTATTTTATTTCTTTTGTTTGTGTCCTCTAAGCCTCACTCAGTATTGTGCAAGGTACCAGAGTAAAAATTTTTTTCCTGAACAATTTTTTGGATTGTTTCCCCCTATGAATTGCAGGATATTATTCCAAAAGAAACTACCAATAATGCTGGGGCAAAATCTCCTAAGATTAGTTTTAAAAGAGGGTATGACAACTTGATTGGATGATGCACTGTGTGGGTTGTAATTGCATATAAGTGCTATCAAGCTGAATTTCAATATAATTATTGAAAGTGGTCTATTGAAGTGGAGACCCCCAAAAACTTTTAAACTACATACCTTAGCTTTAATCCTGCATAGTCTTTAGTCTAGATATGAAGTGTTAATGATGATGACCTCATGTATCTTGGTTGATTGCAGGCATACTCAATTTGGGACAAGGAAGTAGGATATTGCCAAGGAAGTGCATTCATTGTGGGAATATTGCTCATGCAGGTGACATTTCTGTTGTCCTGCAAATGCATAGTACAATATTCTACTGTGAATATAGTTTATATGTATGTACGTAATATTAGTAG
>BLFN01000201.1:2647676-2650176 GCA_014634225.1 Acropora yongei | reverse complement strand
GTCCGACGATTTTCGCTCTTACATTCAATCCGAGAGAAGCCCACGAGTTGTGGATGTCCTGTCAGTTGAGAAACAACTTTCTCTAACTCTTTACTTCTTGAAAGATCAAGGTTCCCTTTCCATGACAGCTAATACGTTTAGCGTAGCAATAAGTGCAGTTTCTCCTGTCATTCGTAGAGTCTAGGTATGCGCCACTACAACACATGCAATGCGGCCACAGTATGTAGAATAGCACGAAAATATGTATTTCCAAAAGAGTTTGGCAACTCGTGTTGCTATTATGCAACATTATGACAATCTACATGACTATTTCAGTTACAAACAGAAGTATGCCATTAATGTGCAGACAGTGTGTGAGTGGAGGGGATGTTTCTTGATGTAGAGATACAACAGTGACAAAAATAATCTTTATTGTTATTATTATTATTTTTTTGCTTTGAAGTAAGACTTAATCTTGTCTTAGCTGGAAATGGACAGAGGTGATCACGATGGAAGCGTCTTCGGAAATTCGGAATAAATAGACTTTTGAAAGAGGGCAAACTGTTAATATTGTAAAAAATACTTCCTGGTTATGACAAAATACAAGTAGCATTAATTGGTGATCCAGCCTATCCACTTCTGCGCTATTGCATGAAAGGGTAGACTATTGTAAAGAACGATCAAGAGATCATCGTCGATAATATGTTAAGAAGTGCCAGAAATCAAATTGAGTGTGCTTTTGAAAGGATGAAAGTAAGATGGCAGATCCTTAACTGAACAAGGGAATGAACATAGGATTGATTTTTGTGCCCAGCATTGTGTACGCATGCTTTACGATTTCAGTGAAAAACACGAAGCAAGCGTGGAAGATTATGCAGTAGCTCGGCGGCTTGCCTACGGAAGATCGTAGCCCAGCATTGCTTCTGACCGGTCATATTTCTTCAACATCGCGGAGGGAACCCGGCAATGCTAGGAATACAATCACTCTTTTTTACAGGGAGTATATTCCACATTGTTCAGCGTTTTTACATGCCAACGCTGCTCTCCTGGTTTTGATGTTAGAAGCTGTATATCAGTTTCACTGTTGATCAGGGGATGTCCAGGTTTCTGACACTTTTCCCTCCAAGTTGTGTTTACACAACAGGATCAGCATTATTTTACTAAGAAATCGAATGCATTGTTATCAAGCCCTTCAAAGTGAATTGGGCCTTAAGTCATATTTTGTCAAATTTATCTTTTGAATAGAAAGGCTTTTTCTTTGGTACAGGGAACTTCGAAGCCTATCATTTATCCACATTTCACACATCCTGAAAATTTTTTATTTACGCTGCAAAAAAGTTGTAGCTCAGTTATTCACGCGAAGTAGATCATTTTCCAATAGTGTCAAACGAGTTGCAAGAATGGACCCTGTTCCAGTGCTAGGTGGCTGAGCTTGTCCACTTCCAGTTCTATTAAACTGCTGTGAGGCCGTTCTATAAAGTGAAGTATAACTTCTTTCATTGTAAGACGATGAGATAGCAAGCCACCTACACTCTACTGGTTAACCTGTGTGGATTGCTAAGCTGGAGTATGGTGATAAACATCTGCAATCGAAAGGTTATAATCCAGGACACTTCCAAGAAGCCTCATTCTAGAGGCAATTTCATCCCCAAGAGAGATTAAGCAATCTGTTATCTTGAATATATTGTCTTAATTGATCTTTTTCCTGTGCTTCCTTTTTTTGGTTAATCAGCTTTGGAATGTTGAAGACGGTGACAGCCTTTTTCCATTGCATCTGGTAGGGAGGGTCTGGCTTTCAGTTAAAGATGAGTTTGGTGAATCAAAGGTACATATACTTGAATCTGGAGATTAAAAATGCCCATATTTTAAAAAGGATATGCGATGAAAGCTTCCAATTGTTCCAACAGGCCTTTTCAGTAATATCTGCCCTCCTTTATTGAAGAACATCTGTGTTTCACTTATTTTATTGCATGTGCTGATCGAATATGAAAATCATTTTTTTAAAAATGGATTCCTTACAACTGGGCCTTATGCTTGTTAGTATCAGACGACGATGCAAGTGTACTCTTGCACGTCCCAAACTTCTATCAGACAGCATCCTGGCCCTTCACGAAAATGACGGAAATTGACAAAGAACATTAATAAGTCATTTCGGTAGTGTGCAATACCTCTCCAGTCCTCACATATTCCTAAAGTATTCAGTTATGATTGAAATTTCGTAACATTTTTGTTGCATTATCTCTGACGGGCTTTTATGACCCAAATGTTTGTTAATTAGAAAATTAAAGAAGACTTTCCTGGAAGTCGAAGTGTGATTGGGATTCTTCTACGTCATCTTGGGCTTAAAGGATCAGGCGAAATTGCAGTGCGCATGCGTACTCCAGTCTGCAAAGAGTATGACTAGTATTTATCATTACAAGTAAGCATAGGGAGGGCTAATACCTGGGTGAGCACCTGATCCCTCAAGCCCGAGATGACGTAGAAGAATCCCAATCAAACTTCGACTTCCAGGGAAGTCTTG
>BLFN01000201.1:2635176-2642676 GCA_014634225.1 Acropora yongei | reverse complement strand
TTGCACTCGAATACTTCAGATTCGCGACGATTAGGTGGAGTTAATACTCGAATACGCGCGAATTTATAGCGAGAGAGATGAATTTTTGATTGAGCGCCCTACTTCCAATAAAAGCCCCCCCTTCGAACGGGTTTTTGTTAATAATCACCTCTGTTCTGTTATTATGATATTACAGTGCCGTCAGAGTACGGATATACGTATCAAATGAGGTTCATCTTCCTTCAATTGCTCAGAAACGCGTTTCAAAAACAGTGGTCTTCGTCTGAGTTTCTTAACTATTATGTCTTTGTGAGCTCATAATTCCTTCAAACGAATTATTTCTTCTAAAACTTTTGTGGCAATTGCCCGGCTCGTCTTTCTGGCTATTTAGGATCTAGGGATAACAAGTCCGTTTTCCAGTCTCTTGATCCAGTCACGTTGACTTGTACTTTGTCCTCATTGTGGACTTGAGAATATGATGAAGGAAAGTTCCATTAGCACATGCTCAACAAGTTTGTTTTCAGCTTCAAGGCAAATACCAACTACGTATTCATGATACTCTTTAGCCTCATTACGGTCATACTACCTGCATGCCAGAGATTCTCCAAAAGTTGGTGTCCATGCCGCCTTTTAAGCACGATGACGTCGTTTAACAGACGAAAAATTCCACTTCATAAGAAAACATTGAATTTCAAATTAAGGGATAGTCGGAAGAAGCCATACCGTAGTCGTAGATGTTTGCCACCGGTGATATCGGCGCGTGGCTAGGTTAGCGTTGACCACAAGAGAATACGAAAGTGGTGAGCAAACGAGAGCAAATTAAAATCTTTTAGTTGCAAACGAACGCGTTTCGACGGGGCGAGATAAAAGCCTTTTGATCCGATATTGCAGAAGGCAAATTGAAATGCGTCCATTAACGATGGTCTTCTTGTATCTAGGAAAATGATTAGAGGCAACGCAACGTTTCTCCACGAATAGAAATGCAAGGAAATGGAACTCCAGCACTCACGGCAAGCGTCTGGGTGGGTGAAGACGTTCATGACCAGCAATGGAGAGTTGGCCAAGTGATACGCAGATGTCACATTTTCTGGTTTGTGGTTGAAAAGAAAAATGCCACAGTGATCGTTGAAAGCTCTCCTTTCCCTGCGTCACTAACCGCCTCGCTTTGGAGCACTTGCTCGCAGGCGAGTGTTAAGGTGGATTAAGACTAGTCTCATTTTGTGCCACAGTTTGCTTTATTAGGGAACTGTTCAATTGACGTCCTCCACAACAGGCTAGTTGTTTGATGCAATTCAACGAGAAAAGGAAACTGTGTCCTGAAGTTAAGCTATTTTCCTTGGCGAAATTGGTTTCTTTGCTAAACAGACCAAGTATTTTTTTCGGGAAGGGCTGTTAACGCGTTAGGGACCAGTCAAATTGAGATTGCACATTACTTGACTGGACAGCATTGCAATTCTAATCTGGCCAGCCTGAATCATTGGCCAGAAGAGTGTTGGTTGAATGGAATGTTGCTGCTTTATAACGTTTCTGAGCAGTGAGTGAGTAGTGTATTGTATTGAAGGTACATTTGCTTTTCCAATAGATAGTGTTATAGTGTGATTAAATGTTGTTAAATATGACTCGCAGAATTCATACACGCCTCTTTAAGTAGTGTTTTGTTCCTTCTTTTAATTCAACTGATAAACTGACAGTTGCTCGTCATAAATTTAAGTTGTCCGAATAAATACATTGATAAATAAACATAAGTTCTTCTTTTCGTAATCATCATGCACAGACACAAGTAGCGTTCAATTTGAGCCTTTTGTTTTGACCGTTTGGGAAAGTAATTTGCATCCATTTATAAACAGGTTTACATTTTGGAAACCCAAATCTTGCTACGCTGGGAAGACAGGCAAGGCTATGGCTGTCACATTGAGGCTCTGTTAGATTTATATGGTTTTTATGGCAATAGAGCCATTTTCGTACACATCCAGTTCCTGGTTTTGGCAATTCTCTGGACTCTGTTCCAGGACAGAGATCTCGTATGCCATAAAGAACGTTAACGTCTCTTTTGCCTCTGCTTTGTGACATTTCGTTCACTGGTGGATGCTGCAATTCAGCTCCTCTCTCAAAATGACCCAATGTGCCGTCCAGATTCTCCAAGTAGAGAGGCTTTGCTAACACATTGTTTACGAGAAACGTACCACTGACAAAGACAAACAATAGCTGCAATAAAACAAAATAGGTATTGTAAATGATTGCTGATGACACAAAGAGTATTGACCCTGATTGATCATGATTCTATTCATGGCACATGCATGTGGCAGGCAATTTAAAGCTCTACCCTTTCAAGCTGCTGAAGGTAGCTTTTCTAAATTGCGTTAGTACAACTAAAGTTGTGAACAAAAATTGTAACCTTGTATCGGACCATTTTACTCTAAATACAAATTGAATCGATGCATTGTTAGGTTGTTAATGGAGTCTGTACACGCACGGTTATGACATAATGCTACGTTGTAGTATTTTAAGTAATGCAACTTTAAATTCTTTCGAGTAAGAAAAAAAAATTGCTAGGTCAATGGAAAGTAAACAACATTCCAAATGTTCTTTTTAGATGTGGCAATGAACACATCGAGGACGACACAAATGAATTCCTCTTACTTGTGAGCACAAAGTAAACGCCATCTTCTTTCTTGTTTACTTCTTTCTTTTGGTTCTTCTCTGCTTCTGAACTCTTTATTTAAGATTAACCTCCCAGTTAAGTTGTGGATAGCAAGCAAACGATGCTCTTTTATATCTGTTGTGGAACACGTTCTCTATATTTTTAATAACCAAACAGTGTTCTTTTTATTTATAGGAGTCTAGAAATGTGTGGTAGCACTGTCTTAGCTGGTGGGGACTTAGAGGCTTTTTCCTCCCACAGTTGCAATCTAAAGGTTGTTCCTTGAAACCACGAAAAGTATTTTTTTTTATCGTAACCATCATACTATCAATAAAGTAACCTCGCGGCATTAGTTATCTTTAACGCCGAGATTGTGTGATACATTTTTTAAATTCCGGTTTTATTTCCGGCGATTTTGCCAATTAAATGCTTGGCTCCGAAATCTGGCGGAATGTTCGATCCTTTGGTGAAACTTCACTGATACTGTTTTTTCTTAGTAACATCGTCAGAAATATTTACTATACATAGAAGAGAGGGGCAGTTGTTCCATTGTGTTGTCTGATGTAAACAAGGATTTCGCTATTACTCTATTAAACTCTCATTTATTATTTATGTATCTCTTGATTCAACATTAGAGAGTAAAAAGTATGAGCAATGTAGGATTCTGGCAAGAGATGTTAGTGGTTATCTTAAACATTTTTGTTGTTGTTGCAATTTTCGTGACATATTGATACATTCATAACGTTATAAAAAGTTATAAATAGTGAATTAACACACCCAGTAAGCTTCAGTGAACTGCTAACACAATAATTTTAATCAGTTCTGTGTCGCATTTCTGGGGGATAATAACACGGTAGAATTTCTTCCTCATATTTAGTGAATCCTTATTTTGTTGGTTTCTGAAGAGGGATTCGTTGTTTGGATTGAATTCTCATTAATTGCAACATCCTTGGACGCAAATGTACCACAAGCATAAGTCATTCTCATGGTAATTTCCCAGACTAAAGAAATTTGGTTCAACTTGCTAGGCAAAGAACTAGAGGAATATAGATAATAGTAGAACGTCTTCAATCCACCAAAACATAGAAATCACATTAAGTTGGAGTGCAGAATTTAGCTAAGAAAAGAAGATGGTGACATTTTTGATGCAAGTGATGAAAATAACTTGAGACCGGAAAAAAATCATCAAGGGAAGAACAATCATTAGTTTCCATGCGCTAGTTGAATTTGAAAATCGTCATTTTTCTTTAATGTCTATTTTTATTATTGGAACATTTGTTTGTATAAGTTGACCTCCATTCTTGGTTTTACCCACGGAACCTTAAAGTGACTACGTGTGGCATCCGCCATTTTGGAGCCCCTCAGACGTAAACAAAGCAAGAACCAGTAAGAGACCCAGTGATGGGTTTATGTATTATAGTCGGTTGCGGAACCAAAAGCGGCAATGAAAATGGCATAAGAATGTTTCGTAGTCGTTGTATCATTAGAATCTAGGCGAACAGATGGAGGAACTGACGACAAGGCCAGTGTGGTGGATTTTGGCAAGAGAGGATGAGGTAAGAGAACATACATGGACCTCTTCCAATGATAGTTTTTTAAAGTCTATTTTAAGCAGCGAAGCTATTTTTCAAGAGGCACCTGATTGGCCTTTTGTGATGACGTAATGAAATTTTGAATATTCGTGTCATTGGGAACTCGAACTTAAAATAGCCTTGCGAAACTAAAAATATATTTCAAACATGTATGATGCGGCACAGAGATCGGTTTTTTTACCTCATCCTCTCTTTTTTCGGCGATTAGTCGAGGTGCTACAGAATACAAAATGTCTAACAAAGTGAACGAGTTTTGTGCCCGCCACTTTGTTTAAGGTAGCCCTGCGAAGTATTGGGACAAGCTTAACATTGACTGGATTCCAACACTGATCCTTGGAAATATGGAATATAAAGAGGAATTTTAAGGTGGCGCAAGAAAGGGCTGAAAGAGCGAAAGCGCGTCGAAAGAGTGTCATAGAACGACAGCCACTCGAAGCTGTGCGAAGTGTAAGTGTTAATGAAAGCTGCACAAGAATTGCTTCTCTTGATTTTTCTGAGAACACTGAGGGTGCTTGAGATCAGCATGCTAATGCGGAAAATGTAGAGATGAAGGTTGATGATGCATATGCCTCCTCGGCCTTAGCAAACGAAACTCTTAAATCGCACCATGATGAGAATATGGCCTCCACATCACGCATTATTGCTGAAACTCAGACAGAAGAGTTTGTTCATCTGTACCTATCTTGGAAACAACGGCTACTCCATCTATTGACCAATCAATCATTCTCCAGGGTTTTTGAATTTTGAGCTGACTAGAAGACTATCATTTGACTCCGAAGATGGCTTCCGCACAGGTTGTCGAAACGTCAGTCGCATTCAGGGACCAATCACCCATGGGAATTTTTTTCGATCAAGGTATGTTACTCTTGGGTTCAAAGAGAAGTGGATATGAATCTCCAAACAGGGAGTTTTGCAAGTCAGATGAAAGGGTGCGATTTTACATAGGGCTTCAGCCCTATGGAATTGTCATGGTGATGTTTCAACAGACTGCTCCTCACGTTGATCGCCAAACTCAAACCCTTGACAAATTTGAAGAATTTGTTTTGCTGCTGATGAAGCTGAAATTAAATATGCCTTCTCAAGACTTGGCCTACTGATTCATTCTATCTATTGCTGCAGTCTCACGTATGTTATCGGTTTGCATGGTTATTTCTTCTTGCTTACTGGCCAGAATGAGAACAGTTGTTTTCAACATCTATTCGGGACGAAAGTCACCTTGGTCATTGACTGTGATGAGGTATTTATTGAAGACCACGAAATCTACTACCCAGGGCCTAAACCTTCTCGTCTTACAAGCACCATAGCACTAACAATTCTCATGGGAACTACCCCTCAAGGAAGCATATGCCATATATCTGAAACCTGGAAGGGATTTGGGTGGGCTGCACATCTGGCAATTTCTTTGTAGAGATTGTGAATTTTTTACAACATTTGTTACATGGCGATATGGTGAAGTCAGACAGGGGCTCACTATTACAGAGTGTAACCCTAAAGAAAGCAACTCACCAAAAGAAACTCACGAAAAGTAAATCCCAACCGGACCCAATGGATGTGGAGAAAACAAGGGGCATAGCAAGCGCTCGCATCCATGTAGAAAGAGTGACTGGACTATTTCGTTGGGAATATGCAATTTTAGAAGGTACACTGCCTACTGACTCTCTTGTATGTAGTCCTCACGGGCCACCAAATGGTCAGGTTCCAATAATGGATGGCTTTGTAAGAGTGTGTTCAGCTCTTGTAAATGGATGCTTCACTGTTGTACAATTTGACTAGTTTTATTGTGTAGTTGATTGTTTGGCTTTTTCTGGTGGCTGGAAATGTTGATGTCCTGATCACAGCGTGATCTTAATCGCTTTAACTTTTTTAAAACACTTTGACTGGATTTGGTTCTACAATGTAGAAAATTGCCTCATTAGCAATGCATCTTTCTTGAGTGTACCTGCTTTAACCATTTAAAGTCAGTAGGTTAAAATTACTAAATTCGTGACTATTTAAAGTCTAGCTCAAGGACAGTCATGATGCAAAAGGGGCATGTGATTAAAGAACCTTAGCTCTTTTAATCTCAAGTGATTTACATCAAATTTATCCTTACAGAGCTGTCAGTAAGAATTTCTCCCGACTTCTATGAGCATGCCCCTGGTCTACTACATGAAACAAGAAGAAAACCAAGAAGCCAAAGAGAATTGCCTGATTCAATTCCCCTCCCACTAGTTGCATACATCGAGCCACTCTAATCTAAGCAACAGCCTTGTCCTTACAATAGTGAGAAATGCAGTTTACGTCATATTATCTCAGAGTGAGATTTATTACATTGATAAGAAATCAAATTCTTGTACCATCAGAAAATATTGCGGTCAGTCAGGGGAATTTTTATTTGGATATATGGCAATTAAACGATAAATTTTAGGCCAAAACTCATCAACGTTAAATGACACTTTGTGTATCGTGTATTGTAAAATGGTAGCTCACAAAAAGTAAGTAGTATTGACTGTCAAGAAAAAAGTTTTATTTCTTTGAATCTTGATGTCTTGACTTTAATAATTGTAAACGAATTGAAACTGAAAAACACATACTTAATGTAATACTTTTGAGAACTGTTTGATTTAAAGACTTTTTAAAGGTATCTACAGGGGCGGATCCAGGAACTTTTTATTGGGGGGGGATCCAAACTTTGGTTCAGAAAGGACTGCTGGACTCTTTTGAGGCAAATTACTTCTCCCTCATACCCCCTCCCACCAGTCGCGGTTGTACGTATAAATCCTTGGCCGCTTACCGTTTACTTGGATTCTACTCGTAAAGGATGAACCCTTGGAACATCCTCCCCTTGTGTTTGGTTACAAAAACTTTACAGATTTCGTCAACATCAATGTCAAGGTCATGATGTAAGTGCATGAGTGCAAGCCCTGACAACCGCTCATCTGACATCTGACATCCTGTTTCTGAGATATGCACGTTTCGCAAAGCAAGCACAAGCCCGAGCGGCAATACAAAATGCCGCGTTTGGATCTTAAGTCTGAAGCGAAAATGTAAAACATTTTCGATAAACCACACAAGAATGATAAAATAATATAACGGTAAACATGATGCTTATGTAAAGCAATTTCATTTGTTCCTTAATGCAGTAAAATAAGTTAAAATGTTTTTTAATACTGAGTTCTTCTCAGAAGCCGCGTGTGTAAATAATTGGCTCGATACGTACCCTGGCCAAAAAATAAACGAATTTCAATGCAGTATTTACCTTCCATAACACCACTTGAAACCGGACCTTCCACTAAGACTTCGGCATCA
>BLFN01000201.1:2617676-2622676 GCA_014634225.1 Acropora yongei | reverse complement strand
CTTCTATGTCAAACTTGAATTGACTGCAATGGGAATCCCAATTGCATAGAACAAACATTTTACTGTAACAATGATTATTTGTCTCTTTCTGATACCATTATTACGGTATCTGAATCAAGGGAGAGGTGGATGGTCATTTGTTCATCCCAATTATGAAGTTGCCTTTATTTGTTTACATGTACATGTAACATCTAAACAACAAAATATGAAATTTAACTCAGACCAAAAACTCTGTGATAATTCTACTTGAACAAAAATCGTGTACATGTACACGCATACATGAAAACCTTGCAGTAACTATTTCAGGAAGTAGGGTACATGTTGCGTGATAGGATCCCAGTAAATGGCACAAGTATGGAAAACGCAACAACAACAACAGCAGTATCTTGCCATGTCAATGTGTGCTAGCGTTCTCCATGTATTGAGAAAGGTGTACGCCACATAACATACATCTTTACTTTTCTTGTATAGAGTTTCAAACACTTTAAGGAATTGATCAAAGAAAGTGATCCTTTCCTTATGCATTTCTCCTAGTTTCTGCAATTTTTTCGTCTTTTTCCTGCTTTCTCATCAAGAAACTCTTTAAACAGAGAGACCAATTCACTTCTTTCACTTGGAGGTCAATTTCTTGTTTTTTTTTCTTTATTGCCTCTTCGCAACAAATCTCACTTCCTGAACGTTCTGAGTTCTCTGCAGTTTAGCACTCTAGAGTTTGCTGTTCATTTCGTTTCAACAGACCCTTCCTACTGCTGTAAACAGCTGGTGGCATTGTATTGGCATCATCATGGAGTATGTTGTGTAGTTCTTCATAGTAGGCACATTTCTTTGCATTATTTCAAGTTTTCTTGTCGTGATCAATGCATGCAGTACAGGCTCTTTTGAAGTTCTTGAACTTAGTTCACAAGACTTTGCATCACAACTGACATATCCCTCTGCGAACATTTCCTGGGATGTATCACACCAAATATCCTTACTCCTTACTTTATGGTTCTTGAAATCGTTTTTCATCCTTGCATGGGTTTCAATCAAGCAGATAACTTCCTCCTTAAGCGACATTTACTTTTCTTTACTTATATCAGATCTGTCGTCACTACTGCTGGTTACTGGTGACACGGATGGAGAGCTACAATATTGTGACTGATATATTGAAGCACTCTGGTACACGGACATGTCAGTTTTCTGTTGGAAGGGTACACCAAAGGAACAGCAATTATGTGTTCTTGAGTGTTCATGCCTGATAGTAATTGGGTCTGAATAAGTACTACCACTTGGCTGCATATAGACAGAGGTCCCACTTTGTTAATAAGGCATGTTATTCATCCATTGATGTGTCATTTTACACCTGAGAAGGCAACAGGCACCAAAATTTATACAACAAGGCACTGATAAGATTTCTTAATAGGTTATCAAACAGACATTTCACTCACTGCTTGCGTTTTAAACAATACTACACAGTTAATTAGATATTCACATTTATTATCAATTAAACCACGGAATAAAGAACGAAAGTCAAGTAACCACTACGGCCTGAGGCATGATGTACCCGTAACCTTACTGTGTAAACATAAGTTTGCATTAAGTAGGAACAAAAGTACACCAGTAAGGTCTTAAAGATGGTAAAGTTGTATATCAGCTATCACTAAATTAGTAAAAACGAAGACGATGACGCGCCAAGACCACTGCACTTGCATTGAAAGCCTGACATAATTTTTAGCCCAAAGGGCCCAGGCAACTATTTTATATCACAACAAATATAAATATGGCCGTCGAGTGCAAGTTGAAGGAGCGCTGCTACTGGTCAACTATTTCAGTGCATATTTCCCGTAAGGGAGTCATGTCACTTGCTCCGCCTGAGAAATAAAGAAAATTTAGATGCTCTGGAAAGTTTTCAGAGCGAGGTAATTGCGCTTTTACTGCTAATTTGCGCGCTTTGAACTTAGAAGCAGTCATCTCGATCGAGAGGGTATGACTTCGCTGATGCATTTTCCTTTGTCGTTTTGTGTTTGGAATGGAGAACAATGGATTTAACACTGATGGATGGCCATTTTTTGGCGATAAACAGTAACCGAATATGTATCGATTCAGAGGCGAGTGAACCATGAGGTCCTGATTGTTATATTTTAGGACTTTTTGTACATTTGCATATATTTTTTTTACATCACTTGGACGCCATTGTGAACGAAATGCGCACGCACGGCCGCCATCTTGTCCAATCCAATATTTCTGCCAATGGTATCCAGCTTCGTGCAGTGACTGATCACTTTGCGTAAAAAGAAAACATGGAGGCTGATTCTTCTCAGTCTCTTGCTGGTCAAAAGATCAATTCCAGTTCTAGAGAATAGAAATTAGAAGCCCGGTTTGTCGTGGAACACAGCAGCAACTATGAAGCAGCGAGGAAGTTTAACGTTATTAGCCAGTCTTGCACAGATACAACCAGTGTTCAATTTGACAATTTTCCTTTGACCGTTATGGAGAATTCGCTTCAATCGATAAACAGGTTAACATTTTGGAAATCAAACCTTGCTATGCTGGGAAGGCAGACAAGTCTATGGCTATCACATTGAGGCTCAGTTAGATCTATATCACCAATTTTGCAATAGAGCCAAGTTGGTACACATTCAGATGCTGGTTTTCTTCCTCTTCGCAGAACTTCAGCAGACTTCGCAGACCTTCAACAATGTCCCTTTTCTCTCTGCTTTGTGACGTTTCGTTCACTAGTAGACCCTCCAATTCAGCCTCTCTCTCAAAAAGTCCCAATTTGCTATCCAGTTCCTCTACGTAGAGAGGCTTTGCCAACACATAGTTGACGAAAGACATGCCAAACGCAAAGACAAATAATAGCTGCAATTACTGATTGTACGAAAGGGATTGAACAATCATTTTATTTCATAGAAAAAGCGTTAAACAGACAATTTAAATCTCTCCCTTTCAACCTGTTGAAAATGGGTGTCCGAAGGTGCGGTAAAATTTTTGAGGTGCAACCATAAAATGTAGTCTTGTGTTGGACTGTTGAACTGTAAGCACAAATTGAATCGTTGAATTGTTCGTTAATGGTCTGTGCACATGCGAGTAAGGCTAATACTATGTTATATAGATAGGTCTTGTCCTGATGCCTCGGACCGTCACCTTACCTCTGTGACGCCGGTGCAGTGCTCTAGTAGCATAACATAACATTACTGCGAAAATCATAAACATTGAAATTTAAATAAAGCAACTTAAAATTCATGGAAGGAAAGAAAGAAAAAATGGCTAGATCAAGGAAATCGAACAACATTCCAAAATGTTTTTTGTTGATGTGGCAATGAGCACATTGAGGACGACACAAAGGAATTTCTTTCACCTCTGATCACAAAGTAAACGCCATCTTCGTCCTTCTTTCCTTCTTTCTTTTGGTTCTTCTCCAAGGAATTCTCTGCTTATTTATAAATTTCTTTTATTTATGGTGACAGTGGCCTTTTCCAATCTGCTATAAGCTTCTAAATAAAGAATTTTCGGATGAGATTCGTCGACTTCCTTCTCACTTTTTTCTAGACTGCTTTGAAGTTGATTTATGCGATCATTAACAAAGTAATTTCCATGTGAGTGAAATCTTCATCCAAATTCTTCGGCTTGTCTTTAACGAAGTCAATATCAGTTTCTACTAAAGATATCTTAATTTGGAAACATGTTACTGCGGTGTTTAAATTTTTTTAAAATTTTCAAATCCAAGCTCCATAGTTTTGCTAGGACTAGGTCGAATTTCTCTTGACGCCTTGCGATAGGTTCAAAGCGGCCATTACTTGATCTTTGTCTCCTGGACTTGTCACGTCGGGGGAGTTGGACTCTGTGGCTCGTTTTTCTACAGGTGACGCATCCGAGGGACTGTTGCGATTGAATTTTCTTTTTGGATGTACATAAACAGCTTAAGACTCCATAGAGGAACAAAAGGAATTGAAGGATGATACGTATAACGGAGCTTCCAAAACCACATCTTCATCCGAACAAGCTCTTTCCCGTGGTACTACGAACGCTATCGTTGTCTGTGTTGTCTTCCGAGGCATCATCGCCCTCCTCGGTATCTTGGGCCCAAATATAAGACCGAGTTAGTATGTGTTCTAGCTGCTCAAACTTCCAAGCCATAGTATCTTTTAATTCCGTAATTGATGCGGCTAGCATCGATCCAAATTTCAGGATTGCGCTGCCTTCGTTGCTGGCAGTTCTTCCTGCCATTCGTTCACCCGAGTTCGGGCGCAAGCTGGTGTTTTCATTATAATTCTTATGAGTCGGCCATCCTTATTGGCACCTGTATTGCCTCTGGTACTACCAGAACTCTTCTTGTTCTTACTTTTTTGTGCTGTAGAGTCATCAGCCATTTTTCATTCATGCACGTCGTGTTGGCATTGCCGCCACGAGCACGAGGTCAGCTTCTCGATGAATTTTGGATTGAGCGCCCTCCTTTCAATAAGCGCCCCTCTTCGAATGTGTTTTTGTTAATAATCGCCTCTATTCTTTTATCATAATACTACAGCGCCGTCAGAGAACGGATACGTATCAAACGAGGTTCATCTTCCTTGAATTGCTCGGAAATGCGTTGCAAAAACAATGGTCTTCCTTTGAGTTTTTCAACTATTATGTCTAAGTGAGCGCATAATTCCTTCAAACCAATGTTCTTATCTTCAAATTTTGTAGCAACTGCCCGGCTTGTCTTTTTGGTCATGAAGGATCCAGGGATAACAAGTCCGTTTTCCAATCCCCTTGATTCAGTCACCTTGAATTGTACTTTGTTCTCATTGCGGGCTTCAAGAAAGGTGAATATGATTAAGGAAAGTGCCATCGGCAATTGGCCAACAAGTTTGTTTTCAGCTTCAAGGTAAGTACCAACTGCGCATTCATCGGGTTCTTTAGCTTTTTTAAGGTCAACCTTCCTGCATGCCAGAGATTTTTCTATAGTTGGAGACCATGCTGCCTTGTAAGGACGGTGACCTCGTTTAACAGACGAAAAATTTTACTTCATCAGGAAA
>BLFN01000201.1:2612676-2615176 GCA_014634225.1 Acropora yongei | reverse complement strand
TGTTCCATTGTATGGTCTGATGTAAACAAAGATTTCGGTATTCCTCTATTAAACTCTCATTTATTATTTTTGCATGTCTTGTTTCGACAGGAGAGAGTAAAAAGTATGAGCAATGTAAAAATTCTGGCAAGAGATTTTAGCGGTTATCTTAAACATTGCTGTTGTTGTTGCAATTTTCGTGACATATTGATACATTCATAACGTTACAAAAATTTATAAATAGTGAATTAACACACCCAGTAAGCTTCAGTGAACTGCTAACACGATAATTTTAATCAGTTCTGTGTCGCATTTCTGGGGGATATTAACACGGTAGAATTACTTCCTTACATTTTGTGAATCCTTGTTTTGTTGTTTTCTGAAGAGGGATGCGTTGTTTGGATAGGATTCTCATTAATTGCAACATCCTTGGACGCAAATGTTCCACAAGCATAAGTCATTCTCATGGTAATTTCCCAGACTGAAGAAATTTGGTTCAACTTACAAGGTAAAGAACTAGAGGAACACAGATAATAGTAGAACGTCTTCAATCCACCAAAGCATAGAAATCACATTAAGTTTGGAGTGCAGAATTTAGCTAAGAAAAGAAGATTGTGACAAGAACAAAGATTAATTTCCATACGCTAGTCGAATTTTTCTTTATTGTTTACTTTTATTATTGGAACATTTCTTTGGCTATGTTGACCTCTATTCTTGGTTTTACACACGTAACCTTGAAGTGACCACGTGTGGCATCCGCCACACGGATGTCCCTCAGATGCAAACAAAGCAAGAGCCAGTAAGAGACCAAATCGTGGTTTTATGTATTGTAGTCGGTTGCGGAACCAAAACGGGCAATAAAAATGGCATGAGAATGTTTCGTATTTGTTGTATCATTATAATCTAGGTGAACAGATGGAGGAACTGACGACAAGGCGAGAGAGGTGGATTTTGGCAAGAGAGGATGAGGTAAGAGAACGGATTTGCCATAGATGGACCTCCTCCAATGAAAGTTTTCTAAAGTCATTTTCAAGCAGCGAAGCTATTTTTAAGGAGGCACCTGATTGGCCTTTTCTGATGACGTAATGAAATTTTAAATATGCGTGTCATTTGGAACGAGAACTTAAAATAGCCTTGCGAAACTAAAAATATATTTAAAAAATGTATGATGGGGCATAGATATCGGTTCTCTTACCTGATCCTCTCTTGTTTTCGGCGATTAGTCGAGGTGCTACGGAATATAAAATGTCTTACAAAGTGAACGAGTTTTGTGGCCGCCACTTTGTGTCAGGTAGCCCTGCTAAGTTTTGGGACAAGCATAACATTGACTGGATTCCAACACTGAACCTTGGAAATATGGAATATAAAGAGGAATTCGAAGGTAGCGCAAGAAAGGGCTGAAAGAGCGAAAGCGTGTCGAAAGAGTGTCATAGAACGACATGGACTCGAAGTTGTGCGAAGTGTAGCTTGTCAATTAAAGCGGCACACGAATTGCTTCTCTTGATTTTTATGGGAACACAGAGGGTACTTGAGATCAGTATGCTGATGCAGCAAATGTAGAGATGAGGCTTGAAAATGCCTGAGGTCCATAAGGTCGTCTGTGGGTAATGGTGGTTGATAGGGTGATTTGTTGATGGAGGTCTTAGCACAGGGAAGGTCGAATTGAAGCAGCATGCTTTGACATCGAAGGATACTAGCTACTGTTGGGTCACGCTTCAGAAGTTCGTAAGCCTGTTTCTCATTTACTAAAGATTCCATTTTGGCGGTATAGTCCCTCTCGTCCATAACCACAGTAACACATCCTTTGTCCGCGGGAAGTATGACTATGTCCTTGTCGTTTGTTGGCCGCTTCAATGAGTGGAATTCGTCTTTCGTCACGTTGCAGTCGGCGAGTGAGGCTGATTGTAGAGTGGAAGCCATTATGCTCTCGATGTCATCCTTAGTCTATTCTGGTAGCTGCCTTAGAGGGGCCAGAACGGACTCAACACTCGATAGAATATCGTCGGTTGGTATGTGTTTAGGCGTAACAATTTTTTTTAAGTCCGTAGGAGAGTACATGCGTTTTACTAACTTACTGATTTGCTACCTTAGAAAAAACTGTTCTAAATCGTTTTCAACCACTTCCCGCACGTTACAAACGAGTACTATACAGGAAACAGTAATGCATTGTGTATCATTCATCGTACAACCCATCTGTTTGCATCTCCGCGCACGTCTTCTCAGCCTATCAAATCAAGCGTTTAGCAACGGCTACTCTATCTATTGACTAATAAAATTGCTCACCAGGGTTTTTGAATTTTGAACTGACTAAGAGACTATTACTTGACTCTGAAGATGGCTTCTGCACAGGTTGTCCAAACGTCAGTGGCAAACAACAGTCCTTCTCAGGACCCCAGCCACCCAGGAGATTTTTCTTAGTGAAGGTATGTTACTACTGGGTTCAAACTATTTTCTTATGAAACAAAAGAGTTAGACTTTCTCATCCAAAGGGAAGTGGATATCAATCTCCAAACAGGGAGTT
>BLFN01000201.1:2600176-2607676 GCA_014634225.1 Acropora yongei | reverse complement strand
GCTTAAGATGTTACGCTAGATTAGACAACAGCCCCGTATACACCGGCGCTTTGCCACTAGTGCTTAACAAAAAACGATCGTGATTCCCTTGATTTTCGACTTCCCCAACTGCCACCAGTCCATAACTGATGAAAAACTGGGTCTGCGATACCTCCAATCATGCAGCCCAAAACTTCTTAATCAACTGGCAATAATCATCCTCTTCTAAAATTAAGATATTAAACTTCCACAGGCCAGAACCAGGAGGGACAGCGTCGGGCACAGATATCGAGAAACGCAAACCACAATGATCAGAAAAGGGGCAGGGAAAGAGATCACAAAACAAAATAAAAGGCTCCCAAATGGTGGGACAACCTATTAGGTCAATCAGAGAACCCACAACGCCATCACTCCTCGTCCAGGTAAAACCGGACCGGGAGGGAAACAGATGGTGCCAAACGTCCACACAACAACAGTCAGTAAAAAGCTTAGCGAAGGTCACCGAACTCTCACGGGAATCATTGTCCACACATGAGCCTTCCGGTCTATAGCATGGTCGAAAACCGAGTTAAAATCACCTGCAAGAATCGTAGGGTCACTAGGGTTCACAAACGTGTGTACACTGTCCAGGAAGGCATTTCGCTGCGGGTTCCGATTCGGGGCATACAACGAAATTACCCTTAAACGGACTCCACGAAGCTGGAACTCGCACTGGAGGAGCCTACCCTCAGAATCTGACCCAGGAACTTACAAGAAACAAAGACGACCGAAAGAAGACAATACAACCGCAAGATCTATTGGAACCAGGAGATACACAAAACAAAAATCCGGAGGACCGGACACAGGACTGACACTGAGACTCCGAGAAACAACAAACATCGACCGACGAGACAGTATGAGGCCACTGCAGTAACGCAGCGCGCTTCAATGAGTCCCGCAAACCATCAACATTAAGAGACAGCACAGACAGAGGAGAATTGAAGACAGAAGAGGAGCCATCATGAAGAGAAAAAGACCCTAAGAAGACGACTTGGCTGGCCTATCAACGCTGGCTAATACACGGGAGGCCGAACAGAGGCGCACAGGAAGGCCAGAACCAGCAAAGCGAACGGAACGATGAAGAGAACGGGCTGTCCGTTCCTAGACAGGTTCAATGGAAGGGGCAGGCTCAGTGAAAGTCACGGCCTCCTCCATAACAAGTACCTCCGCCCATGTAGGAGGATCGTCAGAGGACGACAAAGATTCAACTAGCTGAGAGTCTACATTTATCACTGTTATCATTAACTACATCAATATTTTGTTCAAAATTAATGCTACTACATTTATCACTGTTATTATTAACTACGTCAATACTTTACTCAACATTATACTACTTTGCGCTACGTTACTCGTACTTTGTTCTAAAGTAACAGTGTTTTGTTCAACAGTACCAGGTTCCTTATCTTTATCATTACTCCTACTTTGTTCCACATTAACACTTTGTTCAATATCCCCGGTACTTTGCTTAATATTAACACTACTTTCTTGAACATTATGTTCTTTATCAGCACTAATTTGATCGATATCAGAGATAGAATCAAGGTTAAATGAACCCGAGATATTATCGTCTCTACCGGAAAAACCAGCAGGCGAACCATCCTCCTCCATAGCAGTATCGACATCAGCCGTATCAAACGACACAGGAGATGAAACACTAGTCGGGGAATCGGTAGAATTATTATTAGAGTCAGCCGGGGGTGTAGGTTGAGCCGCCACACTAGGAGTAGCGACTGATGGCGGATCAGCGGGCGATCGTCCGGTATATCAATGGAATCAGCACGCGGGTTAACGCACTCTTTTGCAAGGTCTCCAGGTTGGTGACACCACAAGCATTTTCCCTTTAACGGACAATCCCGAGCAACATGAGCCAGAGGCTCACAAATGTCACACTCAACGGCTTGACCGTAGTGCGAAACCTTAACCCGGAAGCCTTCAACATCTAGATTCCAAGGAATAGCCTGATTTCGAACCATAGATACAACTCTGACGCCATCAGCGACTCCACTTAAATGCAACCAGCAGCAGTTAAAACCATCTTTGACTTCACCAAACTTATTAAGAGCACGCGCTAATAGGTCATTATTTGCCTCAAATGGAAAATTGCACACGAAAACGTTTTGAGGGCGTGGCCCCCCACAACGCACACGACACGGAATATCGCCAATAAAAATAGATTCGTTACGTAAAATCAACTGCTTAACAGCAGCGTCAGCAAAGAAAACTCGGGCAATATTAGCAACGAACGGCACGGCCGTTACTTTGAGAGAAGAAAACCGATTCGTAATAGCAGCGGCAATGACATTACGATTGACTGATGCTGGAAAAGCGGATACGTACAACAAAACTGTACGCGGAAAATCACTAGACATGATAAGACCAGCAAAAGAGTTAAAGGAAAAGGAGAGAACCCACCGGACAGAACCACAAGGTTAAGGCGGATGGGCGGCCTCAAGAAGGAAAGGATCTAACAAAAAGGAGGACCAACAATACGTTACCACAATACTAGCTTGAAAAATCTGCCCACGAATTCTGGCTTGAACTTTGTACTGGAACCGCTCTCTATTGGTCGCATCGGTATGTAAGGCTTGTGTAGTGTAGGTAATCCTTAAAAATTAGCTAATTTGGTACGTGGCATCTGAGTCTGTAATGTCGTTGTATGGCAATAGTTTCGGTTTTTTAAAGTCAAGTAGTTTGCCGTTTAGTCTTCGTTGGAGTGCTGGTGTGGTTTCACCCTTCAGTGGTCCGTACATCTGTTTGTCATTTACTAGTGAGTCCATTTTGTTAGTATAGTCCTTCTTGTCCAGAACCACAGTAACACGTCGTTTTCCGTGAGAAGTATGACTACGTCATGGTCGTTTTTTTAGCCGTTTGAATGTGTGGAATTTGTCTTTTGTCAAGTTGCAGTCGGTGAATGAGGCTGACTAGAATGGAAGCTGTTCTGCTTTCAACACTCGATACAATATCGTGGATTGGTATATGTTTAGGCATAACAGATTGTTTAAGTCGGTAGGAGAGTATATGCGCTTTGCAAACTTGCTGATTTACTAACTTCGAAGAGACTGCCCTAAATCGTTGGCAACCTCTTCCCGCACCTTACAAACGATTACTCGACAGGAAAAAGTAAAACATTGTTTACTATTAATCATACAACCCATCTATTTGCATAACCTATCTCCGCACACGTCTTCACACCCAATCGCATCACGCGTTTACCAACGGCTACTCTATCTGTTGACGAATCAAATCGCTCACCGGGATTTTTGAATTTTGAACTGACTAAAAGACTGTCACCTGGCTCTGAAGATGACTTCCGCACAGGTTATCGAAACGTCAGTCACAAACAACAGTCCTTGTCAAGGACCAATCACCCAGGTGATCTTTTTCAATCAAGGTATGTTACTCTTGGATTCAAAGAGAAGTAGATATCAATCTCGAAAGAGGGAGCTTTTAAGTCAGGTGAAAGGGTGCGATTTTACAAAAGGCTTCATTCCAATGAAATTGTCATGGTGATGTTTCAACAGCCTGCACCTCACGCTAAAAATTGTTTTGGTGCTGAAGAAGTTGAAATTAAATATGCCATCTCAAGACTTATACATGTGCCATATATCTAAGACTTTGGGGGGGGGTGCACATCTGGCAAGTTCCTTGTAGAGATTGTGAGTTTTTACATGGCGATATGTGTTACATGGCGATATGGTGAGGTCAGACAGGGGCTCAGTATCACAGAGTGTAAGCCAAAAGAAAGCAAAATTGGTTATTCCGGCATTCATCAAAGGAAAATCCCAACTGGACCCAATGGGTGTGGATAAAACAAGGGGCATAGCAAGCGTTCGCATCCATGTAGAAAGAGTGACTGGACAACGTCGGCGGGAATTCACCATTTTAGAAGGTAAAATGCTTACTGACTTTCTTGTATTTAGTCCACATAGGTCACTACTTGGTCAGGTTCCAATAATGGATGGTTTTGTAAGAGTGTGTTTGGCTCTTGTAAACGTATGCCCCACTGTTGTACCATTTGACTAGTTTTATTTGGATACTCATAGTTTAAAGTTGATTGTGTTTGGCTTTCTCTGGTGGTTGGAATTGTTGATGTCCTGGTCACAGCTGATCTTGATCATCCCTTTAACTTTTTTTAAACACTTGGAATGGATTTGGTTCTACAACGTAGAATGCAAGTAGCCATAAGAGGGACCAGCCAAAAATTGTCTGTTAGCAATGCATCTTCCTTGGGTGTGCCTGTTTTGACAAATTAAAGTCAACATGTTAAAATTACTAAATTTGTGACCACTCAAAGTCTAGCTTAAGGACAGCCATGATGCACAAGGGGCATGTGATAGATTAAGAACTCTTTTAATCTCAAGTGATTTACACCAAATTTCTCCTTACAGGGTTGTCAGTAAGAATTTCTCCTGGCTACTATAGCCATGCCCCTCGTCTAGTACATGAAACAAGAAGAGAAACAAGAAGCCAAAGAGAATTGTCTGGTTTAATCCCCCTCCTTCTAGTTCCATACATCTGGCCACTCTAGTCACAGCAATACCCTTATCATTACAATAGTAATAAATGCATTACGTCAAATTATCAGAAAGTGAGATTTAATGCTATCATAAGGTGTCAAATTCTTAGAACTTGCACTATCACAAAATATGGAGGTCAGTCAGGTGAATTTGTTTTTGGATAATGGATTAAACATTCAATTTAAGCCCAAAACTAATCAGCGTTTAATGACACTTATGTAACGTGTATTGTAAGATGACCCCTCGCAAAAAGTAATTAGTATTGATTATCAAGAACACAATATTTTTTCGTTGATTCTTTTTGTTTGGACTATAATAACTGTAAACAAATTCTAAAAGTGTTTTATCACTAAAAAACACATACTTAATGTGATACTTTTGAGAACTGTTTGATGTATACTGACTTTTTAAACGAGATAACGTATAGCTATAGAGTTATGAAAGCATTGTACATGTACTTGCTTTGCGTAAATGAAGGTGGCTTGGATTTGCGTTAGTTTTTAACCTAATTATAAATGTAGTCCAACTCTAACAAAATGAGGTCTGTTGGCTTTTAATGTCTGACTGACAAGCGATTTAGGTAGCTCCATTAGGTTGATGACTATAACTGTATTCTACAACGAGGCTTCAATTTTTGTCGTGCTTGGCTCTCAGACATTCATGCTCAGTCACTCAAGTCACCGCCCAAGCTAAATAATAACAGTTCTGTCGGATCTGATTAAATGGTAAATCTTAGGCAGGATAAGAATCAAGCTGAACTTTCGTACAAAACCCAGCCAAGTTTGTGGTGTTTGAATTATTTCGGGTAAGATGGGTAAATAGTGGTTGTAACAAATGAGCAAAAATTCTTCATTACTTTATGTAACCTACAAATGCAATAATTTATTTTACTGCACACCCGTTGGCAATTTTTGAAGCTCCACTCTGTGAGAAGAGATTGGCCATACATCCCAAGTTCTGTAAACAAAGTATGAAGCTTAAGTGGAGTTTCGTGACTTGGCAGTGGAACAATCCTCCTTGGGGAAATCATGAAATTTTCTGGAACTAAAAAAGTTAAAAAAGAAAACAAGGAAAGAAGGTTAACGCTCCATTTCTCAAATTTGAAGCTAAATGTGACGTCATTCTCAACTTTTATTTGGCCTCGGTCCACGTTAAAAGTTAGACTTGTCGCAAAAAACCCATTATTAATTAGACTGTTGCTGGACGGTAAAAAAATTGATTGCTATAAAACTGCCACCCAGTAAGTCTGTTCTTCTACCTTCTGGTTTATGATATCCTGATAAAGGCTGTCATAGAGATAAACATGTCCAGCAAGACATGCTGTTGATGCAGACCCAGTGATCACTTCCTGTGTGCAGTGTGCTCACCAGAGACCACATCAACTTTTCGCATAGGACCAAGTGTAGGCCGTTGAAAACCCGCGATGGATGGATTTGATCAGGCAACAAGACTGTGAATGATATCACAGGTATGCCACCAAGATAGATCAAGAATAGTCTGATAGTCAGATTCTTCTAGATAAGCAAGAGAACTATGTTTGTTGATTTCACCTACGGGAAACCATCACTGTCAGTACTTCAAGGATTTGTACTAACAAAAGCTGTTGATGTAGAGGGTACGGAGATCGACGATGATGAAACTGCAGAAAAAGCACATGCGGTAGCTTCTGAGACTGACCGTGTAGCCGTTTTACACCCAGCACATTTCTATTTAATTTTTGAGTTGTCTGGCATTCTTTTTAAACCTTAGCAACTTAGATGAAAACTTTTTCCACTCTCACACTTATTATTCTGGTATTCCATTAGTTTGTCACTAGATTTTGGAGTGACAGATGGAAATACTGTCACAAACCAAGGCCGTTTGGTTGTTTTACCGTCGACCTCGCACCTTGTTTAGAATTCTTTCCTCGTTTAAACTGAGGTAATCTGGCACATTGCGGAGAAACTCATGTTTCTGACACGTTTACTTAATTCAGTAACAAGCACGAATGGCGTAATTCGATATATGGACATTCCTTATTGTTGCATGAGATGACATTTTTATCCGGCTGACCATGACGAAAGCAGATCCTATTGACATCCAGCGAGTGAACAGGTACAAAACACTTCCTTGTGTACCAGTGGCTACAAATTTGTGTCAGAATCCAAATTCGCCAGAAAATCTCTAGTTAAACAAACCGTTTCCCAGTGTTTAGGATCCGGATGAGAAATTTCTGTCCTTTACAGTAAATACCTGCTGCTGCACCTGATAATAATAATTATGGTTTCTCCTTAGCTGAAACTGTCCATTTTGTATCAATATGCCAGAGAGCACCTAACAGACATAAGAAAAAGAGAGACCTTGTGATAAACAAGAAGTCATCTTTTGATGGCGGGAAACAAAAAACTTTTTGGACATCCGGGAATATTTAAATACGGGTTCGAGACATAAGGGCATGTCACGCAACAGGTTATCCCCTAGCAATATATAAGTTGACAAGCAGGAATGAAATATGAACAGCGTTGAACAATAACAAATTTATTAAACGGTGCCTAGAAATGATGATAACAGAAGTTTGCACCCTTAGCATTAATAGATCAGGTCAAAGTTCGCTGTCACAGGTTAAAGCTCTCAATACTTATCAAGCTACAAAATCTTTGAGATACGACGGCCTCGTGTTCTGACTTCAGCGGCAGACTCCTGTGTCTCTTCACGTGGTTCAGAATGTGGTGGATCCCTAGCAAGTGACTTTTCACACGGTGTGTGTTCACCAGGATTGTCCGAGTAGCTTGGTCTTGTGGCAGTTCAGTGAGGGTCGACCCCGAAGGCTATCCACTGGCTACTCTTAGTGGTTAACTGACAGTTTTCCCAGGGGGTGGCTCATTGCTCTTTCGCAAGTAAATTCTATTACGCCCGTAGGTGGATCCATGAGCCGTCTTTATCTCGTACGAGCTTTCTTACAACTACACCCTTCTTCCATTCCTTT
>BLFN01000201.1:2587676-2590176 GCA_014634225.1 Acropora yongei | reverse complement strand
GACCAAGTTAAAAGTAAACAGGTGACCAAATAAGAAGTCACAAGTTGACCATATAAAAAATTAGGTTGACTAAATAAAACGTCACAAGTTGATCATACAAAACGTCGACAGTTGACCACATAAAAAGTTAGATTAACTAAATAAAAAGTCACAAGTTGACCATGCAAAAAATTAAGTTGACCGCATAAAATTTCAAAGAGACTGTTATGAAAAATTGCATTGTGCAACTAGCGTTACTTTCTAGAAGCTTCGCGAGAGTACGTAGCTTGTTTATTTTAGGATCTTATGTAAACGTTTCTAAATCGGCATGTTTTGTAATCTTTCCACAGTTAGAATGTTTTGGAAAGTTCTAGAATCTTTTTTTGAGAGTGTATAAGTAGACGAGTCCAAGCGGAATGCAAATCGTGTGATGCGCAACTCTCAGTTTACTGCTAGGCTTTCAACGCATTTATAAGTCTCAATAAGTCTAATCGCCTCTCACACTTAAACCAGCTCCACCTCCGTCTATAGGACATGTGCACCCTGGGGATCCTTGTCTTGCGACTGGGTGCGCAAACGGAGCACTGGCACCAGGCTGTGAAGTAGCCTCTTCTGGGCTGAAGATTGTTAAAAAGGCTTCTGCTGTTTTTGATATCTTTTAATGCTGAGCTTCCTATACCCTTCATTGATTAATGGATAACTTGGAACCAAAACCAAGACATCATTTGTTCCGATTGGGAACAATCAATATCCGCACCTGCAAGTGGGAGAGCAAGTTAGCAGACTGTGTGTCGCAATCCAAGAACTTAGAGCAAGATATAATATGTATGCAGGAAACCCGGATGAGTGGCGAGGGCGAGATACGTTTCGATGACCCTGTGCTGAACGGTTGGCATGTTGTATACAATGGCATGAATATAGCACGTGCAGGAGTAGCCATCGTCATGGCTCCACATATCCGACTCATGGATATTGAGCATATAATGGAAGGCAGGATGACTACGGTCAGAGTTAAGATGAATGGGGTGAAGTTGGTGATATACTGCTGCTATTGTCCTACTGAAGAACATAGTACCTCCTCGAAGGAAACCTTTTACCGGACACTACACAGAGCCATTCAGAAGACGAGGAAGGAACATCCTTCGTATACGATTATTGCACCTGGGGATTTCAATGTAACCATTGGCCAGGACTGTAACCACGAGACATGAAGAGGAGTCGGTCCCTTCCACGACGAAGATTCTACCAGTTTTAACGGTATAAAGCTCCTTGAGAACGCTGAGTGTAACAAGCTCTACATCCTAAACACTATGTTTGCAACAAGAACGAACGAACATCAATGGTAATTCCACTCTAACCCTGGATATAAGCGCAGGCTAGATTATAATATGGATGACTGGTACGTGAAGCGTGCCACTACGAATTTCCGTGTCTGTTCGATGCAAAGCCACATTTTTTACTCTGACCATCGGATTGTAGTCATGACTGCTGCTTTCCCAACCGAAAAGAGGTGCAAAAGATTTTCCGAAGATCCAGATTTCTTCCTTCGAGACCAGGTATTAGAAAATTAAGGGATGACCTTGAGATTAAAGGAAAGTACAATGCAAAACTAGATGCCCTATTAGTACGGAGCGAAGAAAAAGAAGAAAATAGTAGGAAACTGGATGAAGTAGAGGGACGCATGACGGAGGCAATTTTAGAGGTACTCCAGGAAACGATACCGTCAAACAGTAAGAGAGAGATGGATAAGCCCTGGACGAATCCAACTTACCAAGGGCTCACACAGAGACCTCTTTCAGAGAGGGATCCCATCAAGAGAAAGGCACTGTATTATGAGACGAGAAAGATGCGACAAAGCTAAAGAATAACTACTTCAAAACCAAGGCAGACCAACTGAATTTTGAAAGCGAGCAAAGGGATACAGAACAAGAATTTCGCATGACCAGAGAACATACATCAACACTACGGTTTAACAAACCATTGAGTCTAGAGGAACACTTCTCTTCACACTTGAGTGACCGCAAACATGACCCACAACCCGAACTAGGGCAACCAGAGGGTTACCCCCATGTATTACCACCAGATGATGCCCTTGCGATAGATGACTCAGTTCCAGAGCGCAGAGAAGTAGAAAGCAGTATAAAGAAACTGAAGAATGGTAAATGTCAAGGAACAGATAAGATATATGCAGAACGACTAAAATACTCTCGGTCTTCAGGTCTACTTGATTATATGGCACTTCTCATTGGCTTGATCTGGTCCTGCGCTCAAGTGCCGGGAAAGTGGTTAACAGCTAGTATTACAGTAGAATACTGTATCCCTAATGAAGTATCGCCACGAGAGTACCATTCAGAAGCCCCAGCACATGGGACAATTTGGATCACTGAACTGTTATATGCTGATGATGAGGCAATCTTTGCAAACTCTATAAAAGAAATGAAGACCATACTTGAAATTTACGACCGAACCTTTGTACGTTTCGGCTTGAAGATGTCATACAGTAAAAATGAAACTATGGCTT
>BLFN01000201.1:2555176-2557676 GCA_014634225.1 Acropora yongei | reverse complement strand
TTTCTTCCAATTGTAAATTTCCCAGACTCAAATAATTCGATTCCACTAACAAAACAAAAAATTACAGGAACATGGATAATAGCAGAACGTATTAAATTCAGCGAGACGCAGAAATATCAAGATGGAATGCAGTATTTGGCAAAGAAAAGAATGTTGTTACATTTTCGATGCAAGGAATCAAAACAACTTGAGACTGGAAAAATCATTATGGGAAGAACAATGATTGGTTTCCATATGCTAATCGAATTTGTAAATAATAAGTTATTGATTAGTTTTTTTTTTCCATTTTTTTAGAACAATTCATTAATGGTTAAATTGACCTCTGATAACTTTATTTATGCTTATTAGTTTCCAGAAAACGGTGCAAGTGTATTTCCGCACCACCCAAATTTCTTCCATACGACAATGAACCAGTTCAACCCTTTAAGATTTAAAATCATTCTGAAACCGCCATCCTTCTTTTATCTGAGAAAAACTGGGGAGATAAATTCTGTGGATTCATGATGGGACTCAACCAGGATGTCCCGTGATAGAAAATTTTGAATCTGATGGTCTAGGGCAACCTCTGCTTCAGAATTCAGAACAGTTGGTATGATTTTTCCATTTGAATAGGTTGCAGTCCATAAAGCTCAAATTTGTAACCCAGCGCAACAGACAAAATGGTTTTGCCAGAGGTAAATTCCTGTCGTTTGTTAATAAAATTCTTAAGTCTTCGCCCAGTAATAGTAATGGGTCTAGAGCATGTACCTCAGGCTGGGTTATGGCTGTTTAAAAGTCTGTGGGATGGTCTTGAATTCTGTTTTGGATGGTTCCTTACTGTAGTTGTGGTGGCTGTTTCTCTGGTAGCCTCTTGCATTGGTATTGTATTGACGGAAGGGGCGGTGGCTGCGCCCCCCTTGGCCTAAAAAATAAATTAATAAGCCTTTATATTTCCGAGCAACTAGCTTATTGGACCTTGTGAGTTGTTTCGCTACCTTATTACTCTCGGAGACAGTGTGTGTAGTCGTCTCCAAACAGCTCACTCCCGATAGGGTGCTTGCTGTTACACAAGCTCCTGCAGTTGTGATCTAACTCTGTTTTGAACATAACACGGCGACAAATGTTTAAGCTACGATTGACTGCAGCCACAAGTAGGAGGGAATTTGACAAACCTTCCCAAAAGACCTCTTTGGTAAGCATAGCAGAGCCTGAATCCAAACATTCACTTACTTTTCCTTTCAAGTCAGCCAGTGGAATAAGGGTGTCCTATAAGGCTTGTAGCCTGGAATCCATGCTTCGTGCCTGCTTCCTGGCAATGTCCCAATTCTCAGGGTTGACACGAGTTTGTGCAAGCAATTTGCTGCTTGAAGGTCTATGAATGTTTTCTTTCCGCCTCTTGGTGGGTTGCTCATTTAGGCCACCAGCGAGTATGTTGTTGAGCACGCTTGCAATGTTTCCAGAAGTCGCCGGGCCCATGACTTCGCCCTCTGTCACTACGGTAACAAGAGAATCTTCCTTGCTGTTAAGGTCGGCTGTTGACTGTCCTGCCTCAGGAAATGCTGTGGTGAGTACCCAAGTCAGATTTGGATCGTTTACTCGGAGGTTCATCGACCACTATCTCTGGCGTAGTCGACCGGGACATCCCCGTCATCGTCGTATAAAAGAGAAGCATCGTGGCCTTCTTGTAGTGTTTTAACCACGGGCACCATATCTTGCACGAGCCCCATCAAGAGGTGAAACTTCTTGTGGAGCGTTGTTTCTTTGTTTGAAGGCCTGGAGGCAACGTTCTGACTCGAATTCGCGACCAAATCGGCGGTCGTCTTGGACGTGGGCTGTTTTCTTGCCTCCGAGTCTTTGTTTTCTAGAGAACTCTCCTTCGGAAAAGAAGATAAATCTTTCCTCAAATTCTGCGAATTTGACTTGGCTGTGTCGGAACTTGAGGTCGCAGTAAGGATGCCATCAAGAACGGCGGAGCCCGACGTAGGCATTATGTGATTTACAAACAATTTTGGCAGTGAAAACCTTTTGCTACGCAAAAAATAATCTGCCTGGGTAGACTAGCTACCTTTTCTCTCGGTGTTGAGAAGAGAACGGACGTATCTGATAGTAGGATGAAGAGGTTGAATACCAGATTGTCCTCTGCTGAAAGACCAGCATGGCCAAGATGGCGACGCACGCACAAAATTTGACCAGGTATGTGCATCCACTATCTCAGGGAATCTCTGCTGGGATGACCTGATAGAATAATACCTGATTCATCGTACTTCGAGAAAAAAGTAGTTATTATCTGAAGTAAAAAGACGTGTATGTCAAGCAAAATGGCAAGTTAACAGAAAATTTCCTGGCTCAATTAGATTCATTTTTTTATTTTGCTTATAAGCAGAAATGATTATAACCCCAAAACATTCGTACTCGTTTCCCAGGAAACCAAACGTTTTACTGTAATAACTTCCTCGCTGGAAAAGCTATTAAAGAGTTTTGAAATTACTTCTACAGCCATTTTTATCTCTTTCCCCATAAT
>BLFN01000201.1:2515176-2520176 GCA_014634225.1 Acropora yongei | reverse complement strand
TTTGCAAGCCGGGAAGATATTTCGTATACCGTAAACAACGTAAATTTTGTCACTGCTTTGCGATGTTTCGTTCACTGGCAGATGCTCCAATTCAGCTTGTCTCTCGAAAACTCCCAATTTGCCGTCCAGATCCTCTACGTACAGAGGCTTTGCAAACACATTGCTGACGATAAACATACCAATGGAAAAGACAAACAATAGCTGCAATCAAACAAAATAGGTATTTTAAAGGATTGCTCAGTTGCACGAAAAAGATCGAACTTGATCGAGCAATCATTGTATTTTGTGGCATAAGCATTTGACAGGCGATTAAGTGGCGGTCCCGCTATGAGCGGTCCTCTCGACTTCGCGACCAAAAACAGTTTTCCTTTAAGTTTTGTCCACGAAAAGGGATTAAAACACACGTCTTAAAATTGTTCTCATTATTTTCCAATTCTTTATTTTTGCGTTGCCACAAGCCAAATTTGAATTTGAGCTTAGCCACCTTAGCGATCGAAAGTGTAAATTTCACAGATTTTGGTAGGCGCGCTGCTACTGCAAAAATCTAGCTCAGTTAGTTCACAGACAATATATCGAAACTTAGAAAAAAAAAGGTCTTAGGCATGCCAGCGTGATTAGAAGACACCCGTCTCTCAAGCCTTTATTTTCATATGGAAATTTAACCAAACTAAATCTCAAAAGTTTTAACACGGAATAAAAAAGCTTCATCAGAGCAAAATCCACATTTCAATGAACGGATTTATCACTTAAAAGAAATATTTGCTTGCAAATAGTGATTTTATGCTTCTTCATCCCATTGTATACTAGTATTTCTTTAGGAGCCTGGGACTTGGGGTGGCATTTATTTGGACTACAGTCAATACTCCTTTAGCATAATTTCGCTTACTATGTGACCAGACTTTCTCTTTAGCGTCACCTTGTTTCAACTTGACGGCGGTTAAAAGCGTGGTTTATTTGCATCCCTCCTCCTCCCCTTGTTTCAGCCACTCCTTTTATGTATAATTTTATTGCATTTATGGCGTTTTCGGTGCACTCACCTTTACCGGGCCAAACTTTGTATAAAGGCTTTGATTGAATAGTAATTTTAAATAAATGTGGCTATGGGAATTTGCCAATAGCCATTAACTCCAATTTGTGATTTGTTCTATTTTTGCCCAGCAAACATAGCTCAAGCAAGGCAGCAATTTTTTCGGAGGGGGAGTTGTGCTTATAATTTATTTGGGAGGAAAAGACATAAAAGGGGTGGATATCTCCCTTGCCTCCAACCACCAACAGCTTAGACATTGACGAAAATCAGTGTTTTCAAATAATTATTGCTCTTGTCAAAGCTCATCGGCATCATTCTATAAATTCATAGAAATATCCTTTGTACCGTTCAGATTCGCTTGTTGACTTTCTAAATAATTGGCCTTAACGTCTTTTAATAATTGTATGCAATATAAATCCTGTCTTGAGGTAAAATGTTGCATAACCAGTCTTTATGGATTGCGAGACTCCAGAAAGTAAACAGTGGTGATTGGAAGCAATCATTAAATTTTGTTCAATCACGTTCTAAATCACGGTATGGTGAAGATCAAAATCGAAAGTTTGCAATTCAATTGGTTACTGCAGAAATAATGTGCATTATGAGGGGACATACAAACATAACATACATTATGCTAATAGTTTTGAATTAACAACAAGGAAGCAGACACTCACGGGCTGCCCTCCGAGGAAATGTTTCCAAACACAAGCGACACGACTCAATGACACTGTTTTTGGCGAATTTCTTTTCATCCTTGCAATTGATGCTTTTCATGCGTTTTACGGTCTGCAACGTGTCTAAACTACGAACTTAAGCGTCGTGGACCATAAATCCAAACCAGCGAGAACAGGTCGCTATTGTAAGGCTCTTTGCATATGATCTCTTGAGGAACAAAGAGACGTACATTATGGCGCTGTCTGAAAACTAATCGCAGTATCTCAACTTACTAACGCTGTGTGTGATAAGATATCTATACCTCCCCCACGGAGAGCCTTTTACTCACGCACCTGAAGTTGTTTTGAAAGCAGTGGTTGTATGGCCCACCAGGTTTTGAAAAGTCTACGATTTTTTTCACTGAGCTTTGCTGTCCCCCTCCCCCCCCCCCTTCAGAGAGCGTACGTTTCACTAAAAGGTAACAAAAACTACTTAAGATTAGCTGCTGTATTGTATTTTGCAGAGTTTCGTAACTGAACTAAATGCGAAAGATGTCAAAAAATGTTCCAAACGTTTCCTGGTGTCGAAAGGAACATCAAAAGAAAAAAAAACATTGGAAAATCGATATCAGGATTAATGGTACAAATGCTATAAGTTAAATTGAAAAACGTTTTCATTGATGATAATATAAAACAGATTTCTGAAAGCTTGGGTTTCAACTTTATGATTCGTAATAACAATAAATATCAAGTTACATGACTGTTCCGTTGTTTTTGTGGGTAATGCAGTGCAGGTGCATTACCCGTATATTAACATCGGGGCTCTTGATTGACCATGAGTGAGTAAGTGATTAAAAAATCTAGCCCCTTTCCAGACCTTGCTTGCCTACTTAATCAAGCTAAAAATAATATAAACTGATGCTCTCGTTTCGGATAACCGGATTTAGATCTTAAAGTCTGGATTCTGGGATTTCCAATCAAACGCAAAATCTGAAAAAGGATTTTGGCGCGGATTTTATAAATAGAAATAATCAAAATAAATAAATAAGTTATTACTATAGCGCATTTTCCTAACGCCCGAATGTGCTTTACATTGTCAAATATATTTTATTCTATACTCTAAGAAATGTAAAAAATCCTAAGGATTGTAATAATCAAAAATCTAAAAGTCTTAAAAATCCAAACAAGTTGAAAGTCTAAAAATATGCTTGTTGAAAAAGATTAATCTTAGGCTAAGCTTTAACGATGGAGACAGATGCGCTGCTTTTAATCTCAAATGGAAGCAAGTTTCAGAGGTAAGTCGCACATCCTGAGAAAGCCCTCAAGCCAATCGATTTGAGTTTGAGCATTGGCTGCTCCAATAGATTTGGTAAGCAGACCTAGCAGCTCGCCTGGGTACATAAGGACTGATGAACTCAGTCAGGTACGTTGGAGTCACACCATGGAGTGCCTGAACGGTATACAATAAGATCTTAAAAACAATATGCTAACGGAGGGAAGCCAGTGTAGCTCAATAAGTAGTAGTGTGACATGGTCAAACTTTCGCATTCAGGTGATCACTTTCGCCGCCGCGTACATAACATATTGTTGTCTTTGAATGAGATAATCAGGTAGGCCATAGAGAAGCGCGTTACAATGATCTAAGCGAGACGCTACTAATGCATGCACTAGTGTTTTAAAATCCTTCCTGTTATGGATTTCCAATTAGTATGATCCGCGACAAATCCATTTTCAGATTTTGCGTTCGATTGGAAATCCGAAGATCCGGATTTTATAAGATCTAAATCTGGAATTCCAATCAAAAGCACCCCGAAACTACTCCAGACGTTTTGACGCATTACATTTATAACATTATCAGGTAAAGGTTGAAGCAAAGGGGCCATTCAAATTTGAGATTGCACATTGCATTGTAATTCGAATCACGCCAGTGTGAATAATTTGTCAGAAGAGTCTTGCTGGAATGGCTTTACAATGTTGCTCCGCTCTTTGTGAGTATAGTGTGCTGCATTGATGTTCCATTTGCTTTTGTAAAAACCAAGTTGTGGTGTGATGATAATGTTGAATTATGAGTATAGTGTGCTGTATTGATGTTCCATTTGCTTTTGTAAAAACCAAGTTGTGGTGTGATGATAATGTTGAATTATGACCTGCAAAATTTCAACAGGGAAACACGCAGTATCAGAGGTAGGGCCTTTTCCATGTTCTTTTTATTCAATATACTGACAGTTTATCACACATTGAACTCATCCTGATGATACATTCAGAAAAAAAAACATGTGTCATTGTTTTCGAATCAGTCATGCACAGATACAACCACTGTTCAATTTCAGCATTTCCTTTTGACCGTTAAGAAGCGTAATTTGGTACCAATTATATACACTGGTTTACATTTCGGAAATCCGAATCTTGTTACGCCATGAAGGCAGGAAAGGCTCTGGCTTGCACATTGTGATTCTGTCAAATTTTTCCCGTTAACGTCACAAGAAAGCCAAGTTTGTACACATCCACATGGTGATTTTGACGATACTTCGCAAGCCGTTCCCGGGCAGAGATTTCGTATACCGTTTAGAGCGTAAATTTTGTCAAGGGTTTGCGATGTTCCGTTCACCGGCAGATGCTCCAACTCAGAAGAGGCTTCGCAAACACATTGTTGACGATAAACACACCAATGACACAGACAAATAATAGCAATTTAAAAAAATAGGTATTTTGACGCATTACTGATTGCACGGAAAGGATTGACCTTGATAAAGCAATCATTCTATTTCATGGCATTTGCAACCCAGTCTCCACCCAATTAATGTAGACAGTCTACAATGGTAGTTCAAGCCTGATAACTGCAACATGTCTACATTATTGACCAAAGAGTGAGAGGTAAAAAGAAAAAAAGAGAAAGTTTTATCCCTGGACAGGATTTAAACGAATTAATTCACCTCCTGTTTTATTACACAAATGCATGAACTCTAACGGTCCACAATATATCAAGAACTTTTTTCAGATTCGTTATTCTAAATATAATCTAAGAGGTAGGGGCATTAATCTGGAACAATCTGGCTACAATAACAAATTCTTTCATAATTCGTTTACCTATATAGTTAGTCGCCTATGGAATAAACTGCCTGCACATATTAAAACCTCAAGTACGTTTGGTGACTTCACTCGTAACCTGAAGGCTTTTGACTTCAGCAAATTAGGACCCAGTTGTCAATGTAACTCTTGTATATAGTTTCATTTCTATTTGTTTTCTAATTGTACATGTAATTCTTACACCTGTCCTAGTATCTTAAGTAATTTTTACATTTCAATTTGATTCTATTTCCACA
>BLFN01000201.1:2507676-2510176 GCA_014634225.1 Acropora yongei | reverse complement strand
AAAAATCATGAGAGAGGTTTATTCATTTGGCTCAATTCCATTCCCTACAGGAAAAATCAAGGAAGGAAATTTTCACTATAGTTCATAAAGAGCGAATGAGGTAAAATTTTCAATTAAGGATAGATGATCTTCGATACATTGGATGAACATGTAATGTTGACAGTTAATTTAAACGTTAAGTAGGTTTTGTTGTTTATTTTCTTTTGTTTTGCATTTTTTGTTTTGTTTTGTTTTGCTATTTTTTTTTTCAATCAAAAAAGGGAAACAAACAAACAAATTAAAAAAAAAAACCCAAGTACGTATACATTGCAACTGAATGCAATTTGGAGAGATTGCTTTTGTAGATGTACCTTCCTAGGTTAAACGTTTCTTTCGATCCGCTGAGTCGATCGGCAACTAGCTTTCTCAATGCGTGATGTGGTATCCCTATGACTCGGTCTTGTTTCAGTGCCCTAGATACGAAAACAAGAATTGGCTGAAATTTAAGACTAAGAGTAAAAGCAATTGATTCAGATCATATTGAATCGATCCAATGTCTGTGCCAAATGAATTGAATTTTATTTTTACTGCCAAAAACACTGGAGTGAAACGCAAGGGAAATGCCGTATTGGAACTGTTCCTCTATTAGCTAATCTATTGGCTAATATTGGTATCTACATATGAATATATGACAGCCGTCTGCAGTAGATCTTCTTCAAATCCAGCATGTGCCAAAGCAAAATTGAACATTGCGAATGAATAAAGTGAAAATTTTTTGCCTATAAGTGGTTCAAAATACAATCTAGTCAAGGAGAAAAATAGCTTCAATCAATAATTACTAACTCCCCATTCCACAGTCTCTACGTTCAAAATAAAGTTTAATAATAGCTTTTGAATAAACCATTAATCAATTCATGCATCGTAAAGCAAAAGCCGGAGAGTTTCCCATTCGGGTGAGTTGAAAGCCTCGTAGCGAAATTTGTCTTCGCTTTCACCGAGCAATTCGGTGAGCATTTCTTATGTTGTCTCAGTCCACCGCTTTTCCTCTTTTGGGCTGTGCCTAAAGTTGGACGTGTTGAGATGGCAGCCTGAGTATCTGTTCGCAATGGAGCAACCTTATTCCATAATACTGAGACAGAAATTCGGCTTGATGACTGTAAGCTGAACATGGGTCATTAAAAGTGAAAAATCGCAGATGTGTTAAATATGCATTCTCCCTGGCGAGGCAACATATCTAGAATGAATAGAGAGTATTAACTGAAAGACCGCTATCTTTTACTTGCCATGACTGGTAACAGCAATCTAGCTATCATCTTGACTTTGGTTACAAACCTAAAACCATGCCTGATCATAAGGTTATTTATACTCTTACCTTGACCAAAATTTGTACTTCCTTGGGTAACATTCACCACGGTATCAGTTGGCATTTACACACGCAAAATGTTTACCTTGGTACACAAATTCTAATACCTCGATAAAACACTAAAGTCTAAACACGGCATGATAAGTCTCTTTTTCCGAAACTACCATGTATAGGGGCTAGCCAAATTTGAGATTGCACATTGCCTGGTTGAACAGCATTGCAATTCAAATCTTGCCAGCCTAAATCATTGGCCAGAGGAGTATTGCTAAAACTTTACAAGTTTGCTGAGCTGTTGGCGAGAACAGTCTTATTGACGGTGCATTTGTGCTCTTAAAACCAAGTTATAGAGTGTTTTCACTCTCGTGATCAATGAGCGTGTTTGAGCATCAATGATCAATGAGCAAAGAGAGCGTTTGCATGAGAATAGATTTCTATTCCCGGCGGATTAGCTGGGGACACTAACAAGGGGCGCCGTGATGTCGCGTAAAAACACTCTAGAGTGCAATGACGTTGACTTGCAGATTTTATTCAGGGAAGCACACAGCGCTGGACGTAGTGCTTAGTTTTGTTTTGTTTTGTTCTTTTGTTTTTAATTCAATCCTTAAAATAAGGGACTGTGCAATAATTATATGAAGGGGCTTCTAAATCTAAAAGGGGGGCTAAAGTTAAATTACAGTGTAGGTTGGGGGGCTACTCCGTGTTAGTTCCTTTCACATGGAGTGGGTTACAGTGCTATACTGAGATTTAGTTACTTATTTCAAAACCATAACACTCAAGTAATGCATAATTCAGTCAAGCTCAAAATACGTTTTGACAAGAGAGTATGATACTCTCTTGGTTTTAATTAAAGAATTTTAAGAAATATCCCGAACAATACATTTATCAACTGCATTCTCTATCCATTACCAATCAAAAGTGCATACTCTATTCAAATCATGAACACTCTTTGTAATCAAAGACCTATAAAAATATCAAAAACAACTACTTCTGTAGCTAAGCTGAAACTCACACGAGATTGTTTTTGAACCTGAGCTTCCTCCTCATCACCTATATATCATAAATGCGTTTTCTTTCAAAGTTGTGTTCCATCCTTTTTCCATTCAATTCTTATCGACAAGTCAAGAATAATAACAGAGGTTGTTCATCCCTGAAGAAGAT
>BLFN01000201.1:2500176-2502676 GCA_014634225.1 Acropora yongei | reverse complement strand
GACATGAGGTTATAAACCTGGCAAGTTTAAAACCCGCAAACACCAAGGATATTCATTTGGGCATTGTCTGACAAGGACATCAAATTTGACGCGAGCGTCGTTGAACAAATATAACTGAAACAATTTCACAATAAGACCGTCTAAAGGCTGCCAGAAGTCAACTTACTTGCATTCAATAAAGTTCCGAATGAAAGAAGCTCGTGAACAATGATTGTGAATATATTGTTTGCCAAAAAGATGTTTGAATCCTAACGTACACTTATATTTTAGAACTATTCACATCTGTGTTCAGCTGTACACACTCTCAAAAACAATAGATGTCTTGCTTTCCGCGTGGTGGACACATATCTAGCAGGTGAAAAAACACAACCTTTCTGGATCAGAAGTTCCAAGATCTATTTTTCCTGAAAAAGTTTACCAACTTGAGACTAACGCCAATCCAAAACTTGGTAATAGGTAAAACCAGCATATGTAAGAGGTTCTACAGTTGGTATAACTGCTTCTGTTCATTGTGATGATGTATTTGTAAATGATGTTAGAGATGACGGTGTGAATCTGTGCACTCCACGTTCGGCTTCACCTGTGTTAGCCAAACAACGAGAGGAATACACCGGCAATAACAGCCCAGCGTATTGGAAAATGTGTATTTGTCATTAACAGAACTGATACTGAATGATTATGATTCTATCACGAATTCTGTAATGTCACAGCGCTTTTTCACTTTGAATTTGTATTAAAAGAAAAGAAACTGAAAAAAGTTGACACTTGACGAAGAAGACAAGATAAAACAGATTCCACGCAAAGATTTCATGCATAGAATTACTTTTTGAGAAATTAATATTAGTGAAAGGGGAAAACAAGGGTACTGAAAGAAAACATGTGCCTTCAATAAGTTGAGTGGCACACAAATATACATGTCACTAAGTTAGAGCTCTTTCCTAGTTTCTGTACCAGCTGGGGAAAAAAACATTATTTTTGCTCACCTCTGGATTTTTTTTTCATTTATTTAATAAAAAACATTATTTTTGCTCACCTCTGGATGGAATGCTTGTCCTTCACATGGCTACCCACCATCGGATATTTCACACCAAGGTGCAGGAATTTGCAGAAAACACTCTCATTTTCATCTCATTAAAAACAAGAACTGAAGAGCAGTTTGTATATCAAATTTGTCTTGTTCTTCAAAGAAGATTTTGTAGTTTTCCACAATTGAGCATGTAATGGCTAGCACGCAATATCCCTTAAAATTAAGTTATTCTACATTTAACAACTCTAATGATATTAAAGGGTAAACTATAGTTTCTGCATGTTTTTGTTTTTTTGAAGCTCAGTTCCAGTTTAGACCATTTGTGACCATTTTGCTTTGGTATAGCCTTTGCAAAATGGCCATTTTTGCCACCTTTTTATATTTGTGCCATTTTTGGAATGTGAGGTGTTTTTTTCCTGGCCGTTTTCTGGCATGGTACGACTCTTGTGTTGTTCTTGCTTTTTGTCTTTGCTCTTCATATAACCTTTTGTTTTCAATTTGTTTTGCGATGAACGCAAAGAAGAAGTGACAAACATTTTATAGGTAGGCACCATGCAGGTTGTGGCCGATCTTTTTGTTTGTTTTTTTGTTTTTGTTTTTGTTTTGGTTTGTTTGTTTTTGCAATAAGCGCGCTTGGAAAACACCATGCGCATCAGAACGTACAACATGGGGATCAAAATTACTTGAAACGGTCGTTCTAAACCTTGGGCTCAATGTTTTTGCAAAAACACATGCGCAATTGTTAAATACCCACCATACCAAGACATAATTATCCGGCACATTTTTCTATATATATAGAAATTACTTTCTTCCTTTTTTTTGCACAGGAACAGGTTTCCTGCACAGGTTTGCTAGCCACTTCTCACCATGTTAACGTTACCCTACTATAAATTACCAAAAGTAGCCGTTCAAAGTCTTGTCATTTTAATAACACGGGGAGCTTTTTCGAGCCACTTTTTGCATAGAACAACTGAATTGTGATTGTAGAGTTGATTTTTCCATTTTTTGGCACTTTGACGCTTGGTCCAAAAAGAGATCGTTTTTGACAATTTTGCCTTACCATAGTCTTTGCAAAAACAACCCTCCCTTGCCACTTTTCAAAATAGTGTCAATTTTGGAATATTAAGTGTTTTTTTGAGCCGTAGAAAATATCTTGTGTGGGTTGAGATAAATTATTTTGTATAATTTTCGATCTTTAAAGTTCAACCAAAAGTCGATTTTTTTTGTCTTCCTACAGCCATTGCAAAATGGCCATTTTTTTTTAACTTTTCAAATTAAATTGGTGTCATTTTTTTTATATTGTGTGTTTCTTGCCTACAATAACTATATTATTCTTGTCGAGATGTTTTTGTCTGTTTTAAGCAATTCAGAAGAGACTGTTTTTGTCCATTTTGGCTCTCCATAGCCTTCGGAAAATGGCCAATTTTGCCACTTTTCAATATGGAGTCATTTCTTTTAATGTTAAGGTCATTA
>BLFN01000201.1:2437676-2442676 GCA_014634225.1 Acropora yongei | reverse complement strand
TTAAAGCGGTCAACACATTAACCACAAGTTACCTCAATGACCCAAGTAGTTTTGAAGGGTAAGTTGCGGTGCTGAGAAATTGCCGAGCTATTTTATCTGAGCGTTAGTCCTAAGAAGGAAAATAGGCCCACACAAGGACGGAGAAAAACTCTCAGTCGTGGGTTCGAATCCCATCCTGGCCTGAAAACAAATTAAGGGTTTCGTGCTAAGGTTTAATACGTAACCCTTACTTGCATGCCTCAATGCCGAAAAATAAGATCCCTAATACAAACTCCCTGCTCCCTTTCTTGCCTTGTAGCTGAGCATGTTGAGCAACGGTGATCTAATCCGGAGGTCGTTGGTTCGAATGCCACCCTGGTTAGGGGTTTTGTCTCTTCTAGTGTGCGACGTTTCCCTTCCTACGGCTAACACTCAGATAGGATAACTTGGGAATTTCTCAGCCCTGCAACTTACCCTTAAAAACTATTTAGATCATTCCAGTGTCAGTGCTACACGGTTAACGTTTAATACGTAACCCTTGATTGCAATTGACCTTAGACAAGTGCCCTTTTCAAGATTATTCGTCCCAAAGGGACGAGTTGCAATAGCAAAGAAAAAGAATAGAAAGGGAATCCACTTGCTGGGAAAGTGTATTCTACTCACTTCAATTCACTAAGAGTTTGCATTAAATTGTACAAGAAACAGAAGCCATACCTTCATCCTTGTTTACCAAGACTGGCCTTAGGTACCTCCAGACGTAATTGCCTTTGTTTCAACGTTTAGCAAAAACAAGACAGAACAAACAAACAATAACAAAAGAAGTAATTTTTTTTTCATGTTGTTCAATTTTTTGGTTAGTCCATCCTTTTTTCCTATGCTCGTCCTCCCATTCTACGAAAGAATTTTCCTGGAAAAAGTCAATTTAGAATATAGATTGTGGCAACTATGAGCGCAAAACCTTTATCTTCCCACGACACTACCCTTTGAGGATGTGTACCAAGCTGATACATGAGACTTGTGCGTAAAACGAGATGATCACATAACTAACAGAGAAATCACTCCAGTATTTCTCGTCCTTTCTTCACTTTCTTCACTGCAAGATAAAGGCGTTCAAGAAATAAATACTGTCTATTAATTCAGTTTTGCGGACAAACAGAGGGAATGGCTGTGTTTAACAACCTTTGCAGGTGTCTAAATTGCAATTTTGGTCGCAAAAACCATACATATTGTGCTAGTTCAGCTAGAGCGGCATTTTTAATAGCTCACCCAACGCACAACACTTAACGATATCAAAAAACGCAGTCCTGTTGTATAAACCTCAATGGCTGTTGCACAAACGCAAGTAACCAAATATATATATTTCCAAAATATTCATTGAATACAGCTTGAACTAAGGCAAAACATTAAGGATTTTAGCGCAGAATTTGTTTAACAAGATGCTCTTTGTAAAGTTGGCAATCGTTTCACTTCTGGTCCCAGCCTTGCTATGTCAACGTACGAAATTTGAATCGCTTTTAATTACTACAGCCAAGAGTTGGAAATTGTGAACATTTACAAGTTAAAAGACAAACTGGAGCTTTTATTGGTAGAGAAAGGTGAAACGACAAGGTTACAAACCAGATCATTTAAATTAGCTACAATTACGTCATCTTCTGGAAAATTTAAGTAAAGAGCCAAAAAAGAAAACCATCCACTTTGGCTTCTTAAGTGATGTTATGGCTTTTCGACCCAATTTTAGATGAATTAGTTCGCATTTTCTTTTGTTTTTGCTTCTAGAACGCATTTTCACATGTTTTTCGGAATTTTAATTTTTGACCCAAAGTAACGATTTTGCAAAGGCTATAGGCTTTGCAAAATGGCCGATTTTCAAAATGGTCTCATTTCTCAAATATTTAGTGATTTTTCGCGCGGTTTTTTTCCACAGAACTACTCTAAATCATTCTAGAATGGATTTTGACATGTTTTTTGGTCTCATTTCTCCAATATTTAGTGTTTTTTTAGCGGTTTTTTTCCGCAGAACTATTCTAAATCACTTCTAAAATGGATTTTGACATATTTTTTTGAATTTTAATTTCTGACCCAAAGTGATGATTTTGCAAAGGCTATAGGCTTTGCATGATGGCCGATTTTCAAAATGGTCTCATTTCTCGAATATTTAGTGTTCTTTCAAGCGGTTTTTTTGCAAAGAACTACTATAAATTACTTATAGAATGGATTTTGACTTGTTTTTTGGAATTTTAACTTTTGACCCAAAGTGACGATCTTGCAAAGGCTATAGGCCTTGCATGATAGCAGATTTTCAAAATGCTCTCATTCCTCGAATATTTAGTGTTTTGTTCGAGCGGTTTTTTGCACCGAACTACTCTAAATCACTTCTAGAATGGATTTTGATATGTTTTCTTGGAATCTTAATTTTTTGACCCACAAAGACGATTTTGCGATTTTGCATGATGGCCGATTTTCAAAATGCTCTCATTTCTCGAATATTTAGTGTTTTTACGAGCGGTTTTTTGCACAGAACTACTCTAAATCACTTCCAGAACGGATTTTGACATGTTTTTTGGAATCGTAATTTTTGCCCCAAAAAGACGAAATTGCAAAGGCTGTAGGCTTCGAATGATGGCCGATTTTCAAAATGGTCTCTTTTCTCGAACATTTATTTTTTTTTCGAGCGGTTTTTTGCACAGAACTATTCTAAATCACTTCTAGAATGGATTTTGACATGTCTTTTCGAATTTTAATTTCTGACCCAAGGTGAGGATTTTGCAAAGGCTATAGCCTTTCCATGATGACCGATTTTCAAAATGGTCTCATTTCTCGAATATTTAGTGTTCTTTCGAGCGGTTTTTTTGCACAGAACCACTCTAAATCACTTCTAGAATGGATTTTGACATGTTTTTTGGAATTTTAACTTTTGACCCAAAGTGACGATCTTGCAAAGGCTCTAGGCTTTGCTTGATAGCCGATTTTCAAAATGGTCTCATTTCTCCAATATTTAGTGTCTTTTCGAGTGGTTTTTTTGCACCGAACTACCCTAAATCACTTCTAGAATGGATTTTGACATGTTTTTTGGAAGTTTAATTTTTCAACCAAATTGACGATTTTGCAAAGGCTATAGGCTTTGCATGATGGCCGATTTTCAAAATGGTCTCATTTCTCGAAAATTTAGATGTTTTTTTTTCGAGCAGTTTTTTGCATAGAACTACTCTAAATCACTTCCAGAAACGATTTTGACATGTTTTTTGGAAGTTTAAATTTTCACCCAAATTGACGATTACGCAAAGGCTATAGGCTTTGCATGATGGCCGATTTTCAAAATGGTCTCATTTCTCGAAAATTTAGTTGTTTTTTTTTCGAGCGGGTTTTTTGCATAGAACTACTCTAAATCACTTCCAGAAACGATTTTGACATGTTTTTTGGAAGTTTAAATTTTCACCCAAAGTGACGATTTTACAAAGACTATAGGCTTTGCTTGATGGGCGATTTTCAAAATGGTCTCATTTCTTGAATATTTAGTGTTTTTTGGAGTGGTTTTTTGCACAGATTTACTCTAAATCACTTCTAGAATGGATTTTGACTAGTTGTTTTGGAATTCGAATCTTAATTTTTGACCCAAAGTGACGATTTGCAAGGGCTATAGGCTTTGCATGGATGCCGTTTTGCAAAAGCTATTAAAAGCATGCAAAAAATTACTCTTAACACGTATAAGATATATTTTAGGGGGAAAATGGTTAAAAATATATTAAATATTAAAAAAATGACATCATTTTGAAAAGGGGCAAAAATGGCTATTTGAAAGGGTATAACAAGGCAAAATGATTAAACGGGAGCTACTTTGGAGCTGAACTTCAAAGATTAAGAATCACAAAAAAATCAGTGTAAACACACATAAGAAGTTTTTTACGGGGAATATATTTCATATTAAAGGAGTGCCACCATTTTAAAAAGTTGAGAAAATGGCCAGTTTGCAAAGGCTATTTAGTAAGGCAAGATTGTCAAAAATGACCTACCTTGACGATGAATTTCGATGGTCAAAAATAACACAAAAATGACCGTAAACACACATAAGAGATGTTTTATCGGAAAACGGCTCGAAATGCCTCTTAATAATAAGCGAGTGACACCATTTTGAAAAGTGAAGAAAAGGCCAATGTGCAAAGGCTATAGTAAGGCAAAATCGCCAAAAATGACCTAAAATCATACCAAAAAATTGATAATCAAAAATGACACTATTTTAAAAACTGGCAAGGGAGGGCTGTTTTTCAAAGGCTATGGTAAGGCAAAATCGTCAAAAAAGATCTCTTTTTGGGCCAAACTTCATGATCAAAGTGCCAAAAAAAAAATAGGAAAATCAACTCCACATTACAGTTCTTCTATGCAAAAAGTGGCTCGAAAAAGCTCCCCATGTTGTTAAAATGACAAGACTTTCAACAGCTCATTTTGGTAGATTTCTTAAACTTTTAGTATTGCAACATGGTAGAAAGTGGCTGTGGAACCTGTGTAGGAAACCTGTTCCTGCGCACAACGGAGTACCCAAGGCACATTATTTGCATAAAGAGCAGAAAATGAAAACAGTACCTCTGGACGTGGCGCCAGAGCGTCGTACCAAACGATGCTCCCCGAAATTTCGGCCCGGAGGTCGCTTTTGGAACCAAGATTCAGATACCTGTCGCCAGGCATTGAGGGAGAGAAATGTCGGCCCCTAGACCATATGTGACAAACCCCTTTCATCCACTCGGTTCACTTCTGTGTTATAAGTAATTTCTATATATATGTCAAAATGTGCCGGTTCTTTATTCCAAGTGGTACGGATAAGTATGTCTTGGTATGGTGGGTACTTAGAAATTGCGCATGTGCTATTCAAAAACACTGAGCCCAAGGTTGAGAACGACTGTTCAAGTAATTTTGATCCCCATGTTGTACGTGCTGGCGCGCATGATGTTTCTCCAAGCGCACTTATTGCAAACCAAAAAAAAAGTATCGCCCACAATTGCAACCTGGTGCGTACCTATAAAATCTCT
>BLFN01000201.1:2342455-2344955 GCA_014634225.1 Acropora yongei | reverse complement strand
AAACAAAGCTTTATATAAATTTTATTTAAACTCGAGTTAAAGAAAGGAAAGAAAACTGCTTTTAACGATCCGTTCGCTTGCGAAGTGCGAGCCAACTCTGTCGTTTAAATTTAAGCTTGTACCCCAACATTTTTTACATGATCGTATAATTGCAAGGCTTAATGACCTTTGTCATGCGACATTTTATGTTAATAGCGTCTCTAAATTCGGGGGAATTTGCCACCTTGTTAATTCAACGGGAAACCTATGTTTGGCCGCCTTAAATTCAACTTGGGGACAGAGCCTGTCTAGTGCATGTACATTATCTGTAAGCTATTACCCATCGACTGACAGCAAACAACACGTCGAACAGCCTTGCAGACATCTTCGAACAAACTTATAAGGCAGGAAAACATCTACTGAAGTATTGATATAATTATTTTACTATGGAAAACAAAGCAAGTTTTAAACACTTTCGTTGAGTGAAATGACTCTTTCATTATTTGGTTTCGTGACACGCTTGCAGCATCACATTTCCTTAAGAGATAAACATCGGAATGTTTCTATCATTATCGGAAACGGCAAGTAGTGCCCAAAGATCGGTAACAATTCTGATCCATCGGAAAATTGATTGGATCCGTTTCCGTTGATCGAGTTGCCTATTTATATTTGGCCGCGTTCCCTTAGCAATCAAACTGCCTAAAAATGAAGAAGACGAAGACCAAACACCTAAGACTTAAGACCCGGTCTTCGTTTTCGTAGAACGAAAATGAAGACCCTGTAAAACAGAAAACCATAGAAATAATAACTACAAGTTAAAAACACATTGAGCAGCGAAAACGCTTAGTGATATAATACATTACACGTTTCTCGCCATTATCATACTGCTAGAACTACTGGCCCGTCTTATCTGCTCTGTTTCGCTATGCGAGCTAATTTGGTGTTGAAATTCTTGAGGGTTTCCTCGGGTAAACTTACCACTCATATTATTCTGGAACAGCAGGCAGAATTCGAACGCTAGCGGTCTTTGATTTAGTTTGATTTGTTAGATAAGCACAAGCACAAGCACAATCACAACACAAGAATGTTCACACTAGCGACATACGCATGCGCAGTGCCGTCCTTTTAAAACGTGAAAAGAAACAAAGGCTCTGGGAACAAGAATACGTCAGACAAGATGGCGGAGGAGGAAGTGTTGTTTGTGTTGATGTTCATGTTGGTGATAATTCTTCGCCGGAGACGACTTAGAAGGTTAAACAACCAAAATGAAGCAAGACGTGTATGTGTAAAGAATATTTTTCGCGGAGAACATTGCAAGGGGAATCCCATAATCTCGTTCAAGAGCTTCGGCTTGGTGACAGAGAATTGTACTTCAGGTGAGCTAATTAGGTTAAAAGTTTTGTCGATTTGTTAACTTTTATAGCAAAAGCAGTCTGTTTTACATTTCTTCAAAGATAGTTTCGTAACCTCATAATATGAAAATAGGAAGTTTGGTTGTCAGAACAGTAGATGATGATTCCTGCTAATGGTCTTAATAAAATACAAAATCCCTCTTCAGCTAAGCTAAGATAATTTTAAAGTTAGCAGACTAGTAAATTACCCAACGTTATCTCGTAAGTGTAAGAATAATTTGTATTTTTTTGTCCTAGGTATATGAAGATGTCTCCAGACAGGTTTGAACATCAATTGTCTTTAGTGGGCCTAATAATTACCAAGAAAGACACAAGAATGCGGAAGGCAATTGGACCAGCTGAACGGCTAAGTTTAACACTACACTATTTAGCTTATGGTGATAGCCAACAGTCTAACTCTTTTACCTATAGGATAGGGAGCTCAACAGTTTCAAAGATCATTCGAGAAACGCGTGATGCTATCTGGGCTGTTTTGCAAGAGGAGTACTTGAAACTCCCCAACTCAAACAAAACAGGGAGGGAAAGTGCGGTTGAATTCCAATGACAGTGGAATTTCCCACACTGTGTTGGGGCTATTGATGGCAAACATGTTGCAATACAATGTCCATGAAACAGTGGCTCTTTATACTACAAATATTATTTTAAGGGCTTTTTTTAGCATAGCCCTCCTAGCAGTACGTGATGCTCACTATCGTTTCACCTTGGTGCATATTTGGAATTATGGTAGCAACAATGACAGTGGTGTTTTATCACATTCAACCATGGGACAAGCCTTGGAAGCTGAGCAACCGAATCTTCCCAACCCTCAACCACTAGAGGTTGGAGAAATCATCCTTTTCCATTTTTCTTAATTGGCGATGAAGCATTTGCTTTGAAAAAGAGGATGCAGAGGCCTTTTTCTGGAAGAGAGCTACCCAAAGACTAAAGAATTTTCCATTACCGGCTCTCTCGTGTCAGAAGAGTGATTGAAAATGCATTTGGCATTTTAGCAGCAAGGTGGCATACATTCCATCGGCCCATCCAGGGAAGTGTTCAAACTGTTCAATCCATTACACAGGTTCTAGTAATTCGTCTCTGCCTTTGTTAAGGTTCTAGATGCAAATGAAATT
>BLFN01000201.1:2253913-2256695 GCA_014634225.1 Acropora yongei | reverse complement strand
GTAAAAGAAATTGTTCCCTAGATTTGTTAGTTTTAAGGAGGGTGCTAAACTCACTTATGGTTGCGTTTTTATTTCCCGGCTACGTACTTTCACTGCGTACGCACGTTAGGCCAAGCGCCTAGCTTTTAGGTGTTGACCTTGACCTAGTCTCCATTTCCGCCGCCGCTCTCTCGAGGAACTATTTTTTTCCATAGCGAAAATCTGGTTTCTTGCTGGGGATTAATATTTGAAATTTTCAGGAGATCGTGCCCTCGAAATACCATGCAGCAACACGCAGAGATGCCACTGTTTGTAAAACACGTCGCCGATAAACAACAATTCCATGTAACAATTCCCTGTTTTTCTCTGACGCTACGGCGTGTTTCCACGCAATCTCGGTCATTTCGGTGGCGTATCTGAGAAAAAAAACTCGCTCGGATCACGTGACCCGAAACGCATCAGCCACGCGGAATAATGAGGCCTACGGACAAGGCAACGGCAGACAGTCGTTCTGCACAGTCCTTCGCTATCATTAAAAACACTGGACACGGGAATTGTTTTTCATTGGCCGTCTTCATACTAGAGCTAGAAATGGATTATCCATCTGAGACTAGCCTGTGTACAGTCACCCCCTCCCTCACAGACACCCCTTCTCTCTTCCTTCTTTTGAGGGGAGGGGGCGGCTGTACATAGGCTATTTGAAACGGATAATCCATCTTCTATTAAACTCTCTGTCATTGAGGGAGAAAGCCGGGCGGATTGTTCTGATTCAAATTAAAACCATTCCATTTTCAAATTAAGACGTATTACTTAACTGACGCGAATTATTAAATGGGTAGCCCTTCTCACCCCAATAATCCGCCTTTACTGTGAAAACGGCCATTTCTGATGTAGATGAATGTCGCGCTCCGGCCTTGACTTGGGCGTTTCCGTGTCTGCTTTGCTTTTTCACAAAGCTTATTTTTAAATTGACTATTTACATTTGTATGCGCAAAATAATATTAGAAGTGGAATACTCTATAAAAAGTATGATCTAACAAATGTTAAAATTTTTCAAAAGAATGGCTTATTTCATCCCGAGATGATCCTAAGACCTTTATTTTGCTTTAAAGACACAAAAGGTACCGGTTTATTAATATTTAACTCCTTGAAACAAAAGAAATTAATTGTTAACTTTGTTGTTAACCGTAACTGGAAAAAATTAACCGATAGCCGTAAAAGAGCCAAAATTTTAGCCGATAACCGTAAAAGCTACCACCCCATTGAGACCCTCTTGACCCTTCAAGTCATCATATCATTGTTTCAATTGCTGACACAAGTAACTGATAGCCTCTCACGAGCAATCCTTCATGGTTTTGTCTCTAGCTTCATGGCAATTTTAATTTTCATCTGATCAAACGTGGTCTCTATTTCGTCAGATCTGTATCGATGTTTGCAGAGCTTCCTGGAGTCTACAATGGTCAAATTTGTGTGGACAAGAATGTGGAAAATTCTGAAAAACACGTCGGTCACTCACGACGGGAAGGGATGGGATGAAGAAATCATGGACGATTTTGCCCCGTGATTTCTTCCATTGCCTTGGGTGATTTCAGTAATGCTTGCAATTATTCAAACTTCGTTACCACCGGTATCATTTTGCTGGACTTTGCACCAAACAGAATGCTCGTAACTTGTAACCGTACCTATAAAAGATTTCTTAGCCATAGAATGAGTCATGACCTTTTGCTGTTCCTAAAAATTGCCCGGAATTGTCACTTTCAGGGTGAATCTGGCGTTAAGCAACAAGACCTGAAATCTACCTTCCTCAGACGAGATGAAATTTTTACTGTTGTAAGAGATAGTAAAGAACTTCGCCTTCAGTTCTTCATGAACCCGATGTGTGAAAAAACCTTCAGGCCTTACTCCAAGAAAGAAGTTTAAATCTCCAAAGGAAATACAGCTCACGACAAGAAGCAAAGCAACTGCAAAAAGGTCAGAGCAATATTTTGGTGCTGATAAGCATTCCAAAGATAAAGATTCCGGCTACAAAGCATAGGGAGTTGGTTCTAACGGAAAGAGACATTGAGAACGCTGAAACAGTTTACCCGCAGTTCAAGTGGCAGTGCTCCTCGTATGCTACATCTGCGCGAGGTGGCAGTTTTTTCCGTGTAACAATGAAAGCCTAACGTACAAAAAGTCTGACATTTTGTTTGAATATTAAGAGCTTCCCGAAAGGCAGTTCTCGTCAAAGCCTCCACCTCATGTTGGTTTTCTTCCGTGGTCCGCGAATGCTCAAAAGTAATACTTGATTTACGTTCCAAAATTAAACGACAGACCGTCTATTTGTGAGAATTGGTCAGACTTAAATCCCATTGTTTCCTTAAGTGCAGCCAATAGACAAGTTTGCATCAACTATTGCGGTTCGCCAAAACCTTCAATCCTGAAAACTTAGTCAGCCGTACCGTATTGCTAGCCCCATTAGGTAGTGACTGCCCATGAAACCCGCAAACTTGAATTTCTGTTTTCCTGCTCAGTTTACATACGCATTCTGAAGCACAAAATAGAGAACAATGAGAATAGTTATTTTATGGTACCATGCAAACTTCTGCATACTGCTGTTAAAGGGAAACGCACATCTTTCTCGTTAAAACCATGCACGATCAGAAAGGGTTCTTTCAAAACTCACTTGTTTGTTTGTGCGTGCTATCTGTTGCGATCCGGCTCAATCTTGCATTCAACTTTTGGTAGTGAGGAAAGTAGAATGAGGTTGTAGATGCAAAAGCTTTCTTGAAGGTTCTTGCTTTATAACATAAATACAGCGGAG
>BLFN01000201.1:2220927-2223427 GCA_014634225.1 Acropora yongei | reverse complement strand
CTCAACTGGTGGAGCATTTCACCTGCATCGCCGTGGTCAGGATTCGATTCACCTTCAGGCCTGAATTTTTCTCGTTACTACGTAAGTAGCGTTAAAAAAAACCTGCGAGGATCACAGACTTTAAATGTCGTTTAGTTAGGTTGTTGCTATGGTTATTCATTTAAGGAAGTACGAAGACTCATCATACGAGCAAGAAGGAGATAGACAGCTTCGAGCAGAAAAGAAGAATTTTCCCAGTCATTGGACTTCCATGCCACCCAAGTCAGATTATTATCGTGCTCGCATTGATCGTTCCTCGGTGGAATTTAAAGAATTGGAAAGCTTGTTTAGAATGACTATGAAAGACTACAAGGTGCGGATTGGATACATCGATCGCGTACAGAACCTCTATATGATGGAAAAATACTGCAGGTAAATTAAAACAAACAAACAAACAAGAAAAATATGCAAAACAAGAGAAAAAGTACTATTCCTAAACTGGATAGAAACAGTGAAAATACTGTGAATTGCAAGAACGAAAACTGTTTGTCACGTTTACTGCACGTGGTCTTACCTCTACGCGGGCCTAATTGTTAAAAAGTAAGTTATATAGAGCTAGCAATCTGATGAATGACTCCATAGGCTTTGCTCGTGCTCATCCGTGGTACAGTGATTAATTTATCCAGGAGATTCATGGCAGTATTTACCTTTTAAGCAAACGAAGCTGTTTATGTTATTTATTTATTTATTTATTTATTTGTCGGATTTGGCTCATTGGAAGTTTTTCTCTCTTTCCCTTTAAGGAAAAAGGAAAAAATGAGGGAAAACCAGCAAACGGTAGACGAGAGGACATTGTTCCACGGAACCACGCCAGATGCGGTGGAGGCGATCTGTAAACGTAACTTTGATTGGCGTTTAAGTGGAAAGCATGCGACTCGTTTTGGCCGAGGGAGCTATTTTGCAAGGGATGCCTCCTACAGTCATCGTTATGCAAGGAAAGACACCCATGGGCTTCGCCATATGTTTGTAGCAAAAGTCCTAGTTGGTTCATGCACCGAGGGTCAGGCAAACTATCGAACACCACCACCGAAGAATCCCGACGATCCTGGAAGCGATCTTTACGATTCATGTGTGGATAATCAATTAAATCCGTCGATTTTCGTTATATTTGACACCGACCAACTTTACCCTGAGTACATCATCTCGTATTCCACAGTCTCTAAATTAGATTCTGCTGATAGCAACCAATACAGCTTACCTCAAAAAAGTGCAACCCCGAAACGTGCAATATTAAAGTCTTCAACTTCTCAAATAATCGCCTTTCCAAATGCAAGTCGGTCTGAGGTACCTCTGCAATCAAATCCATCAACCACCCAAGCACAGGTGTTACAGAGAACAAGTACAACCTCAAAACGAGAAATAGCGCAGACTCCAAGGTCCAAAACAGAAACAGGTGGGCCTGTGGTAACTCAGCAATCAACTCAGGGAGATGGTATTCATGCAAAATTAAACCCCTCAAGCTCTCAATCACGTCCAGGACAATCATTAAATGCTAGCTACCTTGCTACAAAGAAACCTAGTCTCTCGAGCACAACAGATTCCTACTATTCAAGCAGATCTCGAGATTTCAATCTTGAATTATCAGTTACACAAGATGCACACCTGTCAGCAACACGTACTGCCAAAGAACTGAGGCAACCAAACTCTCTAAGTTTCTTATGCGATCACAGCACTTCCAACTCAGGAAATGAATATCTCACGACTACCATTGCTTCCAGTGAAGCCGAAGATCCATCGTTGCCTAGAAGCCTTTATGCGACTGGAGGGAATCCTAGTACCACATCTGTGCTATGGGCTCTTGACGAGTTGGAAAAGTTTGAACATGAACTGAAGGTACAGAAGGAAAATGAAGAGTGTTTGATTCTTTGAAGTGTTGCCACCGCACTGTTAGAATGTTCCTGTCGCTTACATCTGTTTTAATCTCAATTTTAAGAGACATTGAGTGGAAAATCCAGTTTGCTCTTCGTTGTATTAAGTTCTTTGGCCGGCCTCAACGAACTGGTTCATTTCCACTATGACTGATATTTAACAGCCTACGGTAAAATATATAAAGTCGAAAGCGATATTCTTGAAATCTGCCGTTATGTTCAAAACCCCAGAAGAACCTGGGGCCACAGTTGGTCTTGATATTGATCTCGTTCCCAGGTTCACCGTAGAGGACCCAATGATTTCCATAACAACCGCCAACACTCTGTCATGTGTCTGACTTGCAGTTTCAAAGTTTAAGATCAAGAAAGGCCTTTCATGACGTATTTCAGTGTCAAGGCTCTCAATCGAAGATATTTTCTTTGGCTATAAGTGCTGTCAAATCGGGTGCTGATATTGCGCGAAGTCAAAATATAAGGAATTTGAAGATCACTTCAAATTCCGCTTTCTTTCCTGAGATGGTCATTTATAGCGTAAATCTCAACCAAGCTTTTATACAGGCTTATTCAAAAGCAGAGACTTTCACAGAGCTTGG
>BLFN01000201.1:2195927-2198427 GCA_014634225.1 Acropora yongei | reverse complement strand
CAAACCAATTTTTTTTTGCCATGCATTGTTAATTTTACAAGTGAATGTACCATAGCTTCCTGATTATCGTCATGTTTGCTTTTCATCAAAGTTTCCAGTTGTTTGCTTCCCACTGAACCTTGGCTTTTTTCGGAACCAGGTGTAATCAATGGTTTCCCAGCTGAATCCAGGCCTTTCCTTCCTGAAGCACCAGCATCATATAAAAACGATATATCTCTGCATGAAAAAAAAAAGAAAGAAAGTCGCTTGAACAACAGCAAAGTGAGGCAAAGTGAGGCCAATAAGCAGCCTGAAGTAACTAAGGGAAAAACCATAGTACTCCTCCCTAGACAGGATGCTTTCCAATGGAATGATTCTCCACCACCCAACCCCCCTCCCCATTGACTAAACAGCACATTGAATTCATAAAGGCAAAAAGCTAACGCATACCGTCCAGCACCACACAAGCATGGAGGTTGATCTGCAAGATGCTTCAACTTTTCCCTTCCATTGGGAAAATTCCACACATTAGCTGGTCTTCGATGAGCAGGTGGAGTTATCTGAGATTTGAAAATAAACCATACAATAGAACCATTACTATAATTATTTTGTATTTGACAATAACATTTGAAAGCTGACCACTTACTAATTTGAGCCTGTTCATTTGTACAATACTTCAGTGAGTATGCTTAAGTTTTTTCCTATTAGTAACCTGTAAACATTATTAACCAATATTATTAACCAAGTGAAAAGGGAGCGAAAAAAATTAAACAATTACCACACAAAAAACATCAGTCCAGTTTTAGACGATACTTATGGATGTGATAGAGGTGGTACAATTTAAAGTGTTTCTGTACTCTGTATTGCAACAACAGGCAAGAAATACACAGATAAATTAATGATGCCCGTTACAGCATGCCACACACTCAGCCAATTGTAAGTTTATTGACAGGGACATCTAACAATGATTTCAAAGGATGAATGATTCCATTCTTGGAATAACAATGTTCCAGAAACCGCAGTGAGGTTTGCACAAAGTGAGAGTTAAATTCCTAGTGCCAGTTGTTGAGAGGCTGGACAAATAAGTCATTATCCTCAGGAAAACCCAACGGGTTTTGGAAGTGCTTACCCAGTGGATGCCAAGGATTTCATAGATATATGTACATCAACTACAACTCTATTAAAATCAGATTCTAGGCTCATTGCTCATTGCTAATATATAAATGACTGGAGATACTTTTAAAATCTACAAAATGCATGCCTAAGCCCGAGAGCACTCGACAACAACAACTGAAGCCATGTTTTCACTGAAAATGATGGTGACGGCAATCTAGCTTTTAACCCTTTCCACCCTAAGGGGTTCCCCATTGACGAGTAAAATCGTCTGGCGTTAGACAGAGTAAAATCTATAAGTGCCATTTGGCACTCATAGGGGGTAAAGGGTTAAGACAATGCGATGTGGTACTTTCCACCAAGGCCTAATGACACTTTGACTATGAGGATTTATGATGATGACGGCAAACTGGCTTTTAAGCCAATGTGATGTGGTGCTTTATGCCCACTGGCCTAATCGATAAAACTGGCAATTTGACTATGAAGATTCATGGTGCGTTCTCAGTCAGGAGATCCTTCTTCGCTGGATAGTGTTTAATGCCGTGTTTTATCCAACCTTTGAACATTAACTAGCCAATATGGTGAACTCCCTTCATACACAAAATTAATGGTGCGTGGTACCAGTTTATAATTTTTACTTTGTACAATATTCATCAATGTAGGCTGACGCAAAGAAAAGCAAAATTTAAACTGGTTTTAACATTTTTCAGGCAAGGAAATTTGCGAGCCTCAATTTACGACACCAACTGGCATTATCACGTTGGACATACCGGATACATGCCAACTCTCCCGGATAATCCGGGAGTCTCCTGGATACAGAACGAATCTCCCGGTCTCCCGTATGGGTAACCAAATCTCCCGGATAAAAGTGACTTTGAACCTTTGCACCACTGTAATTAAGCTAACGTCCTGTCTCCAAATGTACACTTATCAGAACAATTTCAGTTTTTTTAAACACACCTTGCCGTTTTTTGGGGAATTTTTTTAGGTTAACCCTTTCCACCCAAAGGGGTTCCCCATTGACGAGTAAAATCGTCTGGTGTTAGACAGAGTAAAATCTATGAGTGCCATTTGGAACTCACAGGGGGTAAGGGGTTAAGCAATCTTTTAACCACAAAACCACATGTTGAAGGAAACTAAACACTTTCTTTGTTTTCACGGCTATATAACACACTGTCTCATTGGATCTCCGTTAACCAATGCTGTAACATTAAAAATCGATTTGTCTTCAGAAACTTCCTAAATTCTCTGAGCCAACATCGAAAAATCTTCAGAAGTCTTCAGTTTAAATTTGGGTCAACTTAGGAAGTCCTTGGAAGACTTCCGATATCTTCTTCCCTTTTTCCCTTTGTGAGGTTAAGGTGAACATTGGAAGCTCCCGGGGGGGAGCTCTAAGTTGATTTGGGGG
>BLFN01000201.1:2155470-2157970 GCA_014634225.1 Acropora yongei | reverse complement strand
TGGGCACCGATTCCTTTAATTTGAACACCCATTAGGGCTTTCTCTTTCGACTGTTTGGACTGTTTCGGGTTTGAATTACAGATAATACAGGTGACCTGATTTACTTGTCTTACTAATTGCACTCTTAATCTCAAAGTATCGGTGTCGACTGTGACCCCTCTTGACCTGTATGATATCGCATGTGATTATTCTTGGCCTTGTTCAATGCCAAGACTTCCTGCTATTAAATAATTGATTAAAATTGTGAGTCGCGCGTGACTCTTGAAATAAGTACTGTGTTCCCTTTGTTAAACGGTACCCTTTCGAGTGTGGTCTTGATGAAACTATATTCTTTCTCTTATTCTCGACATGGATGAAAAAGTCTAGACTATAAACCACATGAGCTAGGCAACTACCAGGCACCCAGAAAATAGACCGGCATTGGATTTCAAATGGAAGAAAAGGGAAATAACGATAGCTACACTTTTCTTAGCTTCGACAAGTGTCATTTAAGAAATCGAATCAAAATATCTCAAGCGTGCAATATTTCTAGAGAAAGAGTGTTGGCAAAATGAATAAGTAAAAAACAGAAAGATTATAAGCAGGCCGGGGTTTAACTTAACCATCATGATTTTGCTCTGAAATAGTCCGCGGAGGCGACGAGGGAATATGCGGGGTTGAAAAAAATGAGAGAGGAATAGGACGAGTGTAGGCCTCTAGACTAGCCTAGTCTTTCAACCAACTGAGAGCCTGCAACTGACTAATTACGAGTGCCCATTTAACTAACTGGCTTGATATCTGACGGGTGCCCTTCAAGGGCCATTATCAGGCCATTTAGTAGGGTTAAAAATGCTCTAAATCAATGGCAATAAACTTTAACGCTCACGTTGCCTTTCCAAGAAATTTGTTAGTACAATGAATTCAATGTTTGCGCTCAGAATGGCGAGGATGGAGAAGGATTGAAATTAGATAGAATTGGCCAACATTCTCAAGTTTGGGCGCAATATATTCCCAAAATTTGAACATGGATAGCTTTGCTTGGCAAAATTTATTGATAGTGTCTTTTTGTTTCATAAAGACTGTTGAATCTTTAACGGAATCAAGCGCCAAGTTCCATTTTTCGGCCAGTTGTGATCTAAAAACAGTAAAACTACCTTGACAGTGCCCTATTAAGAAAAAGAATTCCGAACTTCTTGACGTCAAAACACCTGCAACTCAACCCCACTTGTGGGCACGACATCTGCAAATCGCATGCGATTACTTACATGTCTCATGACCTTACCAACTGAGTTGCAGGCCACGCATGGCCTGAGGACATTCATTATTCCAAGAAATAATCGACGAGAATGAACTTTGTCATTCTGGATTCGTGCCAGTAGTTTATTCATAATGTGCTGGTAAGCTGCTATAAACACCGTCACGACCATCGTAGAAATTTGACGCATGGTATCGAATATCGTTCTCTTGTGACACTCAAGAGATGTCTTAGAAACTGGGTTGCTACCAAAGAGAGACCGATTAAAAAAAGCCACCTTGAATACAAAGGGTACAACCGTTTAGTCAGCATTTTTTTTTCTGGGGAATGACACAGCAGCGAACTTCGATACCACGAGGTTTACTGATTGGGTGCATTGAAGTTCAATGCATTCGCAGCTCCTTCTCGGAGGCCACTGTTTGTACTTAGAGTGTGGTAATGGAGAAATTCTTCAAGAATGTAACATCTCACCTGGTAACGACTGTTTGGCGTGTTTTTTTTTTAAGATGCTGAGCTGCACTCGCAGGCATCCTTTCCAAATTTAGTGTTAAACGGAATATGTTTTGAACTAGTCTTAAGTCACCAAAAATTTATATATATTCTTGGCCGAGTAGCTTTAAGCAAGCTTTTGCATCGTGTCTCGATTTATACTCAAGTATTTTTATCCCTGGATTTGAAAGGTCAATTGCGTTTCAGTTATAAGAACACCGATTGATCGAATTACGCTTTCCCTGCATTCTTAGCTGAAATTAGTAATCTCACCTTGACAAAGGTTGATTTAAACGGTATTATATACGCCACATTATACGTACATGTTGTGCAATGAAAAACAAAAGACTTTAGTTAGACATCTTCGCGAAGCACAAGTTGTATTATCTGTTGAAGAATTTTCGTCATATTTGACATTGCCTAAGCAAGCAAACCTTGAGGCTAATTTCTTCGTAAGTCATTTATTTTTCCTTTTCTTGCTTTTTCGTTACATTTTACGTGATTTACATCAATAATTAAAGAGGACAATCAATGGTCCAACTACTAAAAAGTTTAATTTACACTTCCAAAGTTCACAAGGCTTTCATATGACGTGATTTAAGACACCTCTCCATGCAAGACTACGGAATGCTGTGTTCTGTTCTCAACAATATAAAGGCAGTATCTCTTGCCTAACTATATAAATGTAATATATACTTTGTTCAGAAACATTTAAAATACCGATTGTGAAAATGACGATCTTGCCATCTACAAAAAAAAAAAAAAAAAAAAAAAAAA
>BLFN01000201.1:2132387-2134887 GCA_014634225.1 Acropora yongei | reverse complement strand
TTTTTAAATAAATCGATGGTATTTATGACAAATATCACGCACAAATCATGCTATGAGTTGCTTATATTACAGTCCGAGAAATTCAGTCATGTAAAACCATCTGTTCGTTTTCGTCGATTTTTTTCGCTTTGTCGGCAGGCAAATTGGTTTCAAAGTTGTTGTTTTTGGTCCACGTGGTCCAGATATTGAGCCAAGTCGATGTACTCTTCTTTATTTCACCCCTGGCTTCAAAATTCTCAAGGAGAAGAATAACAGAGTAGAAAAAAATTGTTACGATGATCATGCATGACTCACCGCCAACTTCTTTCCTCCCTTTAAAATTTTTTTCCTCTTTAGGACGCCTGTAGAAGACATGTTAACTTTTTAACACTACAAGCAGCAAAAAATTAACATCTAGTTCCTGTAGTTCAAACCATGACTAAATTAATTCAGGAATAGCAGAAAGTTTTGAAACCATTTTACTCACAAACCTAGGAAAATTTTATCAACATATAGGTCCTTTGCTTTTCAGCTAGAACTTTATTTTCCTTTTAAATTACTTGATTAATGCATTTTTGGCCCGCAAGTTTACATTAATCGTCGCTTCTTGCCTTCATTCTCAGGGAAAAGAAAAAAAATGTTATTCACCGGCCTAGGTCAGTCCGTATTGGAATATACTGTACCTTCCATCTTCAGTACCGCACTCGGCCTGCGGCCTTGGAGGGAACTCAAGACCTTGGCTACAGTTTCACCTAAAACGGAACTCCCAGCCGGTGAATAACATATATCTCAGCAAGCACGTCAAACCGCTTCGAGAAACCGCTCTTTGTAGCAGTCACACGCTAAGGCTGCGAGTCCTTTAATATGAAACAATTTCTTCCGCGAAAACTGACTTCCGGTAAAATGTCACCACAACAGTTTTTCAACAGCTGATCAATTTTGGGCGTTTAGGATTTGAATAGAGTCTCTCCTTCCTGACCGCTGGTTAAGGGAATGAGGACTCTAAAAACAAGATTTCAAGTTACAAAACATGTTTGTAAACCATGGAGTTTTGCATGATAACCAAAGAGAGGGCTTGGTTCAATTGTGCAACCTTTGTACCAACAAGGAATTCTCCGGTAAAGTTGCTTTTGACATGATTCCCAGTGCCTGTACACGTCTGCGTCAGCGTTTGAACAAGGCGTTGCTTGAGACACTGGCGCAGGACAGGAACCGAACAGTATAAACTCGGGAGTCTGAATTTCTAGTTAGGGTCAGAGAAGGAAAAAAACTGAATAGCCACTCAAGTTCGTAAAATCATGTGCTGACTAGGCGACTGTTTGATTAAAGTTAAGGGTAAATCTTGTGAACGCCAAGTCAGTGCAGTTGCACGTCGAATACTTGCGCTACTCTAGACGTACTAAAAGCCGTTTGTACAATTAATAGGCGTCCTGCATAAACCTGAGGCGTCGGCGTTGTTGATTGTATTCAGTCCTACTCGAGAAACAGAACTGCGAGCGAACATGGATAAATCCTGAAATTTGCTTAAAACCAAGATACAACCTGGGGTTAATTTTAGCACTATATTTCGGGTGGCCTTGCAAACCATGATATTTGGTCGGCCGAAGTATAGTGGTAAAAGGTACATTAACTACACCTTGTATCGGGTTTGAAGAATCTTTCCCTTCGTACTACAACAAATCGATTAGATCACTTGTTTGATCCAACGTGCAACGGAGGGATTATTGTCAGCGGTTGCTGGCCGAATCTTCGGGATAATCCCAGGTCAGGCCAAAAAGGTCCCATGTAACATAATATTAGAGAGCTTTAGATTCTGGGAAGGGAACGAGTAGGAGATTTTCTCATGGAACAACAGTGAGCTCGCGTAAACCAGCGTCCTTCTGGCGGGAAAAACTTGATAACGTGGTCATTTTAGTACGAGGTTTTGCAAAAATGTTGTGATGTCAAAACAAGTCAAGAACACAGTAGCAGTTTTGGCATTTTCCGATCAGCAAAAAGGCTCAGTTGCAAACAGTAAGAATGACTGAGTAACCTACACTGCTAACAATGAATAAGATTAATCGTCCAGGTTATAAATTTTCCAAGTATTTTCTCTAAAAAGGGGCAGTCAAATCTCGTACTCGTTCTCGTCCTAGAATCTAAAGGTCACTATTCAGGTCTTTCTGATGTCCACGTTAACGATACGAAAGGATAATCCTTTCGTTTGCTATGATTCAACAGCGTGGAATTTTAAACCGGGGTAATTTTTGGTTTTTTATTGACGTTTAGTGTAGATGCATAACAATGCAATTCCAAAATACACCAAGGGGGCACATGAAACTAGGGCATTGACTCTGTATGGTGCCTGTCTGATATGTTCTCCTCAGTCCTTACCTTCAACGACAAATCCTTTGTCAATTCCACCGGGTTTGGAGCCCTCACTACTTGTATCACTAAAAATGCTGCAAGAGTGTAAGAACATCATCACAAACCACGAAGGGACAGCGCTCTTCACTTTGCCACCGTGTGTCATGACAGTCAC
>BLFN01000201.1:2039335-2041835 GCA_014634225.1 Acropora yongei | reverse complement strand
AAGCTTGTAGCTTGGTGCTGTAGCAATTAGGAAGTACACCAACCTTTTTCCTTTCCTCGACAGCAGCAATCTTTAGGAGGCTCAAACTTTGGCTAAATTTCTTGGGTGTTTTCTGCTTTAAACACCCGTTTCCCCTCTTGTCCATTATGTCAAGTAGCTGGTCTCTGGTACTTCCTCCGACAACAGCAATGGCAAATTCCTCGATTTGATTTGCACGCCTTTGGTATTCGTCCTTGTGTTGATCGTTACCACCAATCATCTCTAGAAGATGTGAATTACACAAAGCGGTTGCAATCACGTCTTGATTTTCATTCTCTTTCTCCTTTTCTGCATATTTCGCAGAGGTAAACTCTGTGATTAAACCCTCTTGTGGATTGATTCCATTTACATCGAATGTGGACTCTATTTTGCCCGCTTTTGAGTAGGTCCTCCATAACCACTCCAAGCTAATATACAGCGGATTAGAAAGTATCTCGATCCACTGTTTTTTCTCTTCGATTTGGTCTTCCGTAGGTTGCTGGTAATCGGTGCAGCACTGACTACACCAACCCCAACAGCAGTTCTTTATGCAAGCAAGAATCCTTTTCGGAATCTTTTTAATGGAACAACAAAGACAATCCTCTTCGCGAATAAGATGTCTTCTCTGCTCCTGACGTTGAGCAACAGCACTACATTCATTGTTTAGAGTTCGTAGTGTCTTGGCGTTCTCTTCCTTCTCTCTCACTATTACCGCCAACACTTCATGAGGATTTTTCTTTCTAAGGGATTCCAGAAGTTGTTCTCTGTGCGACTTTCTATCTGATTCAGGCGAGGCCTCCCCTATTTCCTCTAAGGTTTCCCTGATTAAACGGCTCGGGTAAACGTCTTCCTTTACGCGTCTAACGAACCTTTGAAACATGTCGAAAACGCTTTCTTTGCTAAATTCCTGTTGTAGGTGTCGGGTGAAGACTAAATTGGTGTTTTTTTAGAGCCGAAAACAAATTGTTTGGAATACCCTGTTGAAATCAAGTTCTTTCGATTTCGCAGAATTGGGAATTGGAAGTTTAGAGAGAGTCAGAGGACATTCTCGTGCCCAGAGACCGCGATTTTTTTGGTCAGCACCAAGAATAACGACCTCTGGCTGGCTCCGATTTTCAGTCCGCAACTACAGAATACAGGGCCAGCTTAGAAGGCATACCTCTCAAGCGGCTCGGCGGCTCGTCAGATGCGTTCAGAGATATAAGAACGAGTAAGGCGTATAATTTAGTGGCTCGGTGGCTCAACGGCTCGTCTGTCGCGTTCAGTGATGATGTCAGAAACAAACTTGTTTGAACTAACACGGAGATTTCATCGAAATTCATGTGCGTTGCGTGACTATCAGCACGCCACATGCTGATATCAAGAAAATTAAGAAAAAAAGAAAAATAGAGTAAAACAATAGATAGCCACGTCTCCAAAAACGTTTTCCCGGAGACATTCGCTATGTAAATCATTCATATTCTATCATGAAAAATCACCAACAGCCAAAGATTCCACATAAATATTATGTTGTATCGCCATGAAAATACCAAGAAAACAAATGTTATATAGATCGGCTCTAGTTCAAGACAGACCAAATCGTGGTTTAAAAACTAATTTACCATTTAGAAAAGACTCTGATGATGGAAAGAAATTCTGCGACTTTGAAATTACTCGAAACCGCTTTATTCGCGGTATTTAGTTCTATTGGAATTAGATTGTTACAATTGTTTAGATATTCGTTACTGTACGTGTTGCTGTTACGCCACCGTTAGGATGGCCTAAAATTTTAATATCATTATCCGAGGAAAAGGCAACCTAAGAAGCAGAGAAAATGATTTAGGAATACTTTGCTGCTGTAGTAACAGTGGTTCTTGTTTTAAATAAATAAATAAATATAATCAAAACATACACTGTATACTATTACTTCTCATTGGCGACGACGTGTATAAATTACTATAATTACAATTTCTCGCGTGGGATGATTTCGTTATCATACTATAACATCGATAACGATCGTGAGACTATATTGCTTCTTCTTATATCTACAATCGTGTGGTGATTGCGTGACAAGAATGATTGGCAAGTTTTCTACTAACATGGATACAAAAACTGACTTCAATTTTGAACATAGTATGATTTGAATCACATTATAGCGATTCTGTCGGTCTCTCTCATCGGTAACAAAAGTCGCGGGCAAATGTCAACAAAATGTCGGCTGTTATTTTAACCCTTTCCCGTCCAAGAGCTTCCCCATTGACGAGTAAAATCGTCTGGCGTTAGACAGAGTAAAATCTATAAGTGCCCTGAGCACTCATTCGAACGGGAAGGGGTTAATAGGGACATTGTTTTTGACGTTGTTAACCCTTTCCCGTCCAAGAGGTTCCCCATTGACGAGTAAAATCGTCTGGCGTTAGACAGAGTAAAAGCTATAAGTGCCCTGAGCACTCATTCGAACGGAAAGGGGTTAAACCTTGTTAGTTTTCCACTGTTTGATTGACAC
>BLFN01000201.1:2019867-2025205 GCA_014634225.1 Acropora yongei | reverse complement strand
ATCATGGGCTTAGGGAACCAATCAGAAAGCTGGAAAATCATTATCATGAGCTAAAAATTTACTAAATATACATATATATATATACAGTTGAAATGTTAAGGTCAGGAACACAAGAACAAACAGGCATAGCTACACATAAAAGTAAAGATAAAGAAAGTTAAGTGAACTACCATTGCAATAAAATCATTAAGATTCTTACATTGCAAAACAGTATTATTTCTTATTTTAGAATTACAAAATCGAAGAACAGATGTCTAGTAATCTTTGATAAAGTGCTGTTTCATTTGACTTTACCAAAAGGATGGCAGGCTCAAGAGGAGGGTCACTTGTGGTATTCAAATTAAAGCATCAATGCGCTTTGCCGGTATCAAAATTCTCCGAAAGCCAATTTGACCTGACGAACGGCCAACGCTCAAATCGTCGGCTTTCAAAAACTTTAACGGTGGCAATTCGACCCTTTTTTGTTTTACAAAGAGAGGGGGTTCGTTGAGAGCGGATTTGTGTAAAACGAAAGCGGATTCGATTCGTCAGTTGTTTTCTTCACGTGGTATTTTGATTTGTTCACATAGGGTATGGAGAAAACTACATGCATCAGAGTACACAAAGTTGAAAATTTCAAAGTATATGAACGAAATACGGTCGAATTCGCGTTAAGTTTGTATTAAACGAAATATTCCACTTGAGTATTAATCTCCTGTTTCGACGAACGGATAAAAAAAGAGGAGTTCATTACTGAAAAATACCGAAACGAAGTAGTTTGCGAAATAAACTCGACCACTGCTACATAGAACGACTGGATTACTACCGTTGCAAAGGCCCTAAGCGTAGTAGTAAGGCCATTTTATGCGAAGGAAATAAAATGAGGTCTTGCTACTAATCTTTCTATGGTGCCTAGTGGGACGATACAAGGCGCGAAACGATGATAAACTACGAAGCTTCAGTTAGCGCATTATTCTTAGAGCTTTTTCACGTTTTCAATAAAAAAATAGCAAATGCGCCGCGACACCTTCCTAAAATGTCAGTGCCAAAATACACACTGATTTCCAATGTGACTTCTATTCCCGATTCGAGGTATTTGCACTTTGAACCCTGGATGTTACTCATCAGCAACGAAGTCTGGAAACTTGAGCTCTGATGAAACTATAGAGCCGCGTGAGAGCTCCTCTAAAACTGAAACCGATCGATTTCCTTGGAATGTTTCAGGGGTAGGAAAACTTTTCCAAATAACAAACACCTCTGAAAAGATGAATATCTTCTTTTAGGGAAGATACCTGGTTACCCAGATTATTTTTTCCAAATCGACCACTGAGCATAAGAGCCCTTTGTTTTCGGAAGCCAAGAAAGGCCGTGATCGACACATCGAAAACATAATGGTGAGGGCTGCGATATCTTTGCTACAAAAAGCCCCACAAACGCAACCCAAAGGGACCGACAACTCACACATCATTCAAAGTGAAGAGAGGCAGTTCAATCTGCGGGATTGTTATTCCTGACCCTGATAAAACATATCCGATTGCTCGAAGTGGGCGAGCCGCTAAGAATTCGATCTTGCTGATTACTTCCATTTTAAAGTTTAAATAACAATTTACGCCTTCGAATGGTTCATGTCGTTCAGTTTGTTTGATCATTTTTTTCTCGCAAGGCATTGTCTTTTGCAACTGCTGTTTCTCTATTTAATTAAATCAAGCATGTCGCTTCTGGCAAGAACCAAGAACAGCACGATGAACCACACCTGTTAACGGCGAATGATCTTGATTGTTTTGATTCACCGGCAAGGTGATACGACAAGCCAAAGATACGACAAGCCTACGATTTTAGTCTAAGTTGGTTGATTCTGAGAAATATAACTTTCCTGGAATTTTCGATATGGCAAGGGAAATGAACTCAAAAACAAAACATGTTCTTGGCTTTGCGGGGCGAATGCTTACAGCTTACAGCCCCTTCAAAGTCAGTCGGTGAGAGAGCTTCACCAGTAATCGAGCGAAATGGCCGAGGGAGAACTGCAGAGAGCGCATAAGGGGAGAAACAGTGAGGTCACAGGCGGATTGACAACTTGATCCGTCTAGAAGAAAATAAACTCGACAACAAGCCTGACAGTGCTCCATCGTTAATTGCCAAATCCGAATTTTCCATTGCTGGTGCAACCTATCGTTAAGTTTTTAGTACATTGTTTCCTAATACTCTACAAACATAAAACTGTGGTTTGGCTTTTCGAGGCAAAGGTCAGCTTGTAGAATATTCTGAGAAACACCTTGAAAGCTCTTATATTTCAGAGAGATAAAAATCCATCTTGTAATGTTTCCTCTTACTCATGTTTAATACAAGAAATTGCAACAGCTTTCAACTTTTCCATTTTGCGGAATACATAACACTTAACTTACTTTCATTTACAAATACTAAAAAACTTGTAGCTTGGTGCTGAAGCAAATAGGAAGTACACCAACCTTTTTCCTTTCCTCGACAGCAGCAATCTTTAAGAGGCTCAAACTTTGGCTAAATTTCTTGGGTGCTTTCTGCTTTAAACACCCGTTTCCACTCTTGTCCATTATATCAAGTAGCTGGTCTCTGGTACTTCCTCCGACAACAGCAATGGCAAATTCCTCGATTTGATTTGCACGCCTTTGGTATTCGTCCTTGTATTGATCGTCACCACCAATCATCTCTAGAAGATGTGAATTACACAAAGCGGTCGCAATCACGTCTTGATTTTCATTCTCTTTCTCCTTTTCTGCATATTTCGCACAGGTATACTCGGTGATTAAACCCTCTTGTGGATTGATTCCATTTTCAACGAATGTGGACTCTATTTTGCCCGCCTTTGAGTAGGTCCTCCATAACCACTCCAAGCTAATATAGAGCGGATTAGAAAGTATCTCGATCCACTGATTTTCCTCTTCGATTTGGTCTTCCGTAGGTTGCTGGTAATCGGTGCAGCACTGACTACACCAACCCCAACAGCAGTTCTTTATGCAAGCAAGAATCCTTTTCGGAATCTTTTTAATGGAACAACAAAGACAATCCTCTTCGCGAATAAGATGTCTTCTCTGCTCCTGACGTTGAGCAACAGCACTACATTCATTGTTTAGAGTTCGAAGTGTCTTGGCGTTCTCTTCCTTCTCTCTCACTATTACCGCCAACACTTCATGAGGATTTTCCTTTCTAAGGGATTCCAGAAGTTGTTCTCTGTGCGACTTTCTATCTGATTCAGGCGAGACCTCCCCTATTTCCTCTAAGGTTTCCCTGATTAAACGGCTCGGGTAAACGTCTTCCTTTACGCGTCTAACGAACCTTTGAAACATGTCGAAAACGCTTTCTTTACTAAATTCCTGTTGTAGGTGTCGGGTGAAGAGTAAATTGGTGTTTTTTTAGAGCCGAAAACAAATTGTTTGGAATACCCTGTTGAAATCAAGTTCTTTCGATTTCGCAGAATTGGGAATTGGAAGTTTAGAGAGAGTCAGAGGACATTCTCGTGCCCAGAGACCGCGATTTTTTTGGTCAGCACCAAGAATAACGACCTCTGGCTGGCTCCGATTTTCAGTCCGCAACTACAGAATACAGGGCCAGCTTAGAAGGCATACCTCTCAAGCGGCTCGGTGGCTCGTCAGATGCGTTCAGAGATATAAGAACGAGTAAGGCGTATAATTTAGTGGCTCGGTGGCTCAACGGCTCGTCTGTCGCGTTCAGTGATGATGTCAGAAACAAACTTGTTTGAACTAACACGGAGATTTCATCGAAATTCATGTGCGTTGCGTGACTATCAGCACGCCACATGCTGATATCAAGAAAATTAAGAAAAAAAGAAAAATAGAGTAAAACAATAGATAGCCACGTCTCCAAAAACGTTTTCCCGGAGACATTCGCTATGTAAATCATTCATATTCTATCATGAAAAATCACCAACAGCCAAAGATTCCACATAAATATTATGTTGTATCGCCATGAAAATACCAAGAAAACAAATGTTATATAGATCGGCTCTAGTTCAAGACAGACCAAATAGTGGTTTAAAAACTAATTTACCATTTAGAAAAGACTCTGATGATGGAAAGAAATTCTGCGACTTTGAAATTACTCGAAACCGCTTTATTCGTGGTATTTAGTTCTATTGGAATTAGATTGTTACAATTGTTTAGATATTCGTTACTGTACGTGTTGCTGTTACGCCACCGTTAGGATGGCCTAAAATTTTAATATCATTATCCGAGGAAAAGGCAACCTAAAAAGCAGAGAAAATGATTTAGGAATACTTTGCTGCTGTAGTAAGATTGGTTCTTGTTTTAAATAAATAAATAAATAAATAAATAAATATAATCAAAACATACACTGTACACTATTACTTCTCATTGGCGACGACGTGTGTAAATTACTATAATTACAATTTCTCGCGTGGGATGATTTCGTTATCATACTATAACATCGATAACGATCGTGAGACTATATTGCTTCTTCTTATATCTACAATCGTGTGGTGATTGCGTGACAAGAATGATTGGCAAGTTTTCTACTAACATGGATACAAAAACTGACTTCAATTTTGAACTTAGTATGATTTGAATTACATTATAGCAATTCTGTCAGTCTCTTTCATCGGTAACAAAAGTCGCGGGCAAATGTCAACAAAATGTCGGCGGTTATTTTAAACCTTGTTAGTTCTCCACTGTTTGATTGACACGATAAAACGGGAAATGATATTTAACACTTAATATTGGTCCCGAGGGGAACAGTGAATTTTGTTTCCCGATAATCTCAACTTTTCCCGAGACGAAGTCGAGGGAAACGTTGCGATTCGAGGGAAACAAAATTCACCGTTTCCGAAGTGACAAGTGATTTGTTATAAGCAAAACAAAACAAAAGCAAATTTTGAAAAACGCGCTGAGATTCCTGGGACATCAGGCCACCTTCAACTGCACGCTCTGATCACGTGCAAGAGCAGTCAACATTTCGCGGGTAACAGTGGACTGTTTCCCGTTTAACGTCATAGTTTTTGCAATGTTGTCCGCCCATGGTATTTGGCGGGAAACAGTTTCATTGTTACTACTATGTGATTTTTACCGGAAGTTGCGGCGCATGCTGGGTTAAAAATTGGGGGGAACTAGTTCCGTCATAAAAGAAGTTAAAAATCTTTTATTTTGTAAATATAAGCAATTCTAACTACACAATTGGGCTATCACGAGGTCAAGAAGGCATTGGAAAGGTGAGTAATTATTATTTATTGAATATTTTTTGCTTTATTTCTTCGTGAAGTGGGTTGCTACAACTACGCGGCAATTTTTGTCATAATTATTCTTCAATCTTTCAGATATTTGTCCCCAGATTTCTCACATAAATTATTTATCTT
>BLFN01000201.1:1959699-1964699 GCA_014634225.1 Acropora yongei | reverse complement strand
AGTAGGAGGCCACTTGTTGAGATGTCAAAAATTCTGACACCTGAAACACGCGCTCGTTGTTTTCATTTCTTGCCCTCCTCATGGTCTTTGCAACAGTATCAGGATTCGCCTTGATCCCTGTTCGCTCACCCTCTTCAAAAATTTCGTTCAAAAATTCTTTTTGCCTATCATTAAACGGGGATCTTGATTTGCAAGATTTAAGCGCCCATCCTTGCTTCAGATTGTTTTCGCCTTGAAATACCTCAAACTTTGTTTGCAACGCAGGATTTGCATGAGAACCTTCTTCAAGGCGTTTGGCGTACCCCTGTTTTGCTCTTTCATAGATTGTTTCTTTCTTGGATTGGATTACGTGCTCATCGTTGATCATATGATGCTGCAATGTAGAAGACCGAAGAAACGTTTTTATGCATCCTTTCACTGGGCAGTAGAATAAGGACATGGCTTTCTGATCTTGGAAGGTAGGACTTTCGTGAGCGTCGTCATCTTGTTCTTCTGCCACGTCTTCTTCGTCCCCATTTGCTGTTCTGGCGCGCAATTTAAGTGGTACAAAGTCTCCGTCCGTGAGGCACTCCTCAATATTCACAGCATCACCGTCACCTGTCTTAGTTCCTTTTATCAAAGAAAAAAAATACAGAAAGCAAATGCACAACTATGTTTGATAACCGCACGTTCACTTTGAAAGTGAGCAAATACCCAAGTTGATTGATAAAATGTCTGTTCATGCCTGTCATGGAACACGTAGTAAAGGATTGTGTTGCGAGCGTTATGAGTTTCGTTATTATTTCTTAGGGCCCCTCTGGATATCAGCCTCGCTGCTGAATGGGCCACCCTGGCTAAATAAAAATTACTTACTTACTTTTCTCGACTTGATTTAAATTAGAATAAGCGCTCTGTAAAACCTTAGGTGAAGAGGCCTTAAAAACGATGAAGGCACCACTAAAAGGAAGGTGGAAAATTCCTACGTTTAAAGTTCGGGCTTCCAGTTAGTCAGAACGAGTAATACGAGGAACGATTACAAATAAAAGAACTGAACTTTTCAAACCATTTAACCGTGACTGGGCCCCTTTAACAAACAAAGACAAACAATGTGTAACTGGTGTCAACGTAAGCAAGTTATCCATCGAGTTAAAGTAGCTTGATTAATGTGGATTAGCCGCAAGCAACGGAGATACCAGTTAGTCAGAACGAGTAAGACGAGGACCGATTTTGAATCGAAAAAAACAAAAACAAACAAACAAACGGAGTTAACAAACAAAGACAAAAAAATGTTTAAACCGGTGACAACTTAAGCAAGTTATCCATCGAGTTAAAGTAGCTTAATTATAATAAATGAGATACCTTTAAAATGTGAGTATTTGAACAGCCTTCCACTCCCAACTTTGTAGACTCTAAATGCGGTGACACCATCCAGAGAAAAGGAAAAGTTGTTGAATGAACTTATCCCTTCCCACTTCACTGTGCTCCTCTTGGATGATCCACTTCTTTCCTTTTGAGCTCTCACGACAACCACTCTGACACCAGCAATGCCACCATGAGACTCTATGGCTTCAAGGAACTCTTGAGGCGTTGTGACAGAATTGCCTTCATCAATAAAACGTCTTACGTGAGATTTGATATGAGCCGCCTTTCTGTCACAGGCCCCCTTCCCTCCCTGTGGATCGCTGAAGTCAATTTGCCTGATCCTGATCCCGGTCTTTTCACTAAGGGAATAACAACTTAGAATGGTGTTAGCGCAGTGATAACACCCTGCATTGTCTTGCCGGAAATACACGTCAGTCATTTCAGGATGTTGTTCTTTTAAACTTTTCAGAACATGCTCCATGACGGACACCACAGTAGTGCTATCTTGATGTCCTGATTCAAGAATATGTACAAGGGTTTGAGATTCAAGTTTATCATTCTTCTTCCTCGTACACACCGAAATGTGCCATGATATTCCTCTTTTGCCAAAAAAATCTGACTGGGCTTCCCTGTATTCTGCTGGAAAAAATTTCATAGCAAAATCCTGCACAATGAGCGCAATATTTTCAGATAACTTCTCAATAACCTGCAACCTACATTCATCTTGGTGAACTACTCTAATCTGGTGCGCCTTCCATGACAAGATAGCTTCAACGGCATTTTGTGTCACAAAAAGATTCTCATCTCTTTCTTCTTCAGTTGGGAATGAAGTGTTTTCCACTTTCGTCGCTATGGTTTCTAAAACCTATCAAATGTAATGAATACCAATCATACGTTTGCCTGGAGTAAACATTGGTTATGATAACGAAACAAATATGCATTCCTTTGCACACGCTAATTTTCTGAACCAAAAAAAAGTGAAAGTTCCAAATGCGTGATTGCAGATTTATAAGTAAGTCGTGAGTAGAAAAAGTTCTGAAAGGTGTAGTAGTGGACCTTGTACCTTCTTCAGTCTTTCACATTCACTGCAAAGGCGGTCATGACTATTGTTGTGGCACTGGGCCTGAAACTCGGCAATGTTTGGATCACTCAGGGCGAAGTTCCTACAGTGGTCAGGAACGGCGTCTGCTTGAGTAGTGTGAACCTAAAGTGCACGATATAAGAAAGTATTTTTAATGTAAAGCTTACTTTTCCTGTTCTTTCCGCACCCGCGGCAGCTTCAATAGTATCATAATTACCTTATATTCGCTTTTGAGGTAGGTTTTCCCTTCCCTGAGGGCTTCCTTTATCTCAGACGATTCCTCTTTGCCTAGACCATACAGCTCCATTTCCTCAATGACAGATAACAGGTTATCAAAAGCCTTTCCACCGTCGGCGACGTAATAGTCAAGACCTTGAAGTGATTTTCTTTCTGAGGCAGGGCATGAATTGGATAAAATTCTGAGAAGAGTTCGTTTGCCTAATGGTTCGAATTTACGCTCGTTACAGAAAGCAAAGTACTGTTCTACAACTCGACTGGGAATCATCAATCGGATAACATTTGGAATTTCAATTGCTTCTCCACTGTCCAGCTTAATGTTCTTTGTCGCAAATGGAAGATCTTGAATGATATGACTGCTCGTGACAAAGTCTAAAAAGTGATCAACTTTAGCGGGGTCGACTCGTTCTCTTGGAAGGCCAGCGCTCACGGGGACAGCAGCACCTCTTCCGAATTGGTCTTTATGCTTTTTAGCTTGGGTCACTTGATGTCTGCTTATTCCTGGGATTAATTCCTGTAGCCGTTTAAACGGTATTATATCGGCAATTATACTCAGGAGTTGCCTTCTCTCTTCCGGTTCTGACAACGTGTTATAGCTTTCAACCACTGCTGTGAGGATATCTGAGCTTACACTAAGTGTTTCATCGTTGATTTCTCCGGCTTCGATGGAATTCAACGTGGCTTGTAAAAGGTTTTGTTTATCATAAGGAGCCAAGGTTCGAACAGTTTCTGTAATTACTTCCTTTACCTTTGAAACGTAAAAAAACTGGGTTTTCTTGCTTGCACTCTCCCAAGGAACTTGTAAATGACAAGGTGAAGGTTCCTTTCCACTGGCCACAAGAAAATTGTTTAAAGCTTTCAGTGCGTCAGGCCCAGCTTCCAATTCATTCTCGTCATCGTCCGCGTCACTTTCTGGTACATAAATGGAATGCTCTGTTTCTTCTAATGCCGCTGCTTCTGACTTCACCTAAAATGAGATAGGGAAAGAACATCAAGCAGATTTTCGTCTCGCTGGCTTTCTATTGTCATGAATTGATTGAGAAACGGTAATTAATATATACTCTAATAAACAGAAACTAAAATTCTTTAAATACTATTAAGTAGAGTACTGTTCACACTATAATACCTCTTTTTCCTCTCTATTGAAATGATCTCTGCATTGCTTACAAATGCCTGCAAAATAATTTTACAACTTATTACTATTGAACAAATATCATTACTAAAATACGGTAAAGAAATAAGGAACAGCGCTAGCGGCGTGCCGTCCCGCCAAAATTGAACGAGTAGGGGCTTGGGTTATAAGCTACAATGTGGCTGAACGTAATAAGTAGAGTACTCATATGAAATGCCATATTTTTTTCTAATTCCATTTTTGTCCATTTTGCCACATAAAAATTTCAAAACAGAATGATATATCATTCAAATGAAGTTAAATTTAAATTAAGCCAAACTTTAGCGAGGAGACATAACTAAAACCGGAGATCCGTGACCTCTTTTGTCCTTCCCAATTAAACTAAATCAACTGAAATAATTAAGTTAGTTACAAGGCGCCTTGAAGTCGTCATTGAAACAAGCGTACTGAGTTGGAAAGTGGTAACTTTTTTATGATTATTCAGTCGGTCTTCTTGAATCGCTCTAGGCTAATTTTGGCTAACCATAGAAGGGGCAAGTTCTTCGCAATATTGTCAAACAGAACAAAACAAAGAAAGACGTTTTCAGGCGAAAAATACGAGGGAAAAATTAACTTAATTATTTTGTGAGCAAGACATGCCTACAACGAAAGTCTAAACTAGGCAATTGTTTGCGTTTTTTGTTTCAATTGCAATGTGTTTTTTGTTTCTTTTTATCACTTTGTTTTATTCCATTGTGCTGGCTATTCCGGGGCATTAGCAATATATTAAAACTAATAAACATATTTTGTTTGAAACTTTCCCACAAACACGGGAAGACGCGGGCAATTTGATTAATTTATTATCTTTTAATACGGCCAATAGTTTTCAGTTAAGTAAACAAAAAAGGTGGCACCTTACTTGAACCAACTGAAACAACACTGGAGGTCTGTAAAAATATTTGCCTGGCAATCTCAGCACTGACTGCCCGATCACCCTTTGCCCGCTCTTTTTTATGACCTGCGATCTCATGTGGAACTTGGCAAAACCGACGTTTTCCTTTCCAATATATGCCAAGCGTGCAGCGGTGCAAACCGCAGATGGTGTAAATCGGCTGGACTTCCGCGTCGAATATTCCTATAAAGTGGGAACCAAATTGATTAAAATAAGTCTGACTATAAAAATGTTTACCACCTTGTGCGAAATCGACGTGCTGACCCTCCTTCCTCAAA
>BLFN01000201.1:1932199-1934699 GCA_014634225.1 Acropora yongei | reverse complement strand
TCTAAGTGCGAAATTTTTATGGCAATTGGTTCTGATTTCAATATGAATAAGACTGGTATTCATAACAAAGACTTCGCACGTAGACTAGCTTTGAAAGAGAGACTGAGGGAAACTCGGAAATGGTCTGTTGTTTACTTTGGGAGCCATCCTCATTTATCCCACGGGAAGAGAGGAATTGTACTTTGTCACAGTCACGAATAAATACGAAAAAATACAAGCATTAAAAGGCGAAATCAACTATGGCTATGGGCCTGCTCACTTTTCCTCTTTCTTTCAGAGAAAAAGCGATAAACTTACAGGAGAGGTGAGCAAAATTTCCCTCAAAGCGGATGAGAAAAAACTTTGAGAACAGGTGATTTTTCATGACGGTACTGATGAAGTTCTGTAGACCGAGCGAATCGTCTCAACACCGAGTCATCGCTTTCCGAGAAGAGGGAACATTTGTCGTCTCTCCTGTTTCGTAAGTTTGTCTCTCATTCGAGCAGAGAAACACAAAGAGAAGATAAAAAACTCGTAGGAGAGATAAAACACACCAAAGTGAACACACTTAAGCGTACCTTGGCACACGCACCCACTGCACACGAAACAACACGCACACACACGCAGCGACTTTTTACAGTCTTTGCTGCTTTATCTAAGAAAATGCTCGGAAAGTTTAGGAAACGGATATGATTTGGGGCAACGCCTTGTATACAGATGAGTTATTTAAAGAACAAACTCCTTTTCCTTAGGCTTAAAGTTAAACGATGTACAGCATCGTTTTGCCCGTAGAAACGAAGAGGCGATTCATTCCGCTCTAGCGTTTTCAAATTACCAAAGAATGAATATGCTCAAATCTTCACCCCGACTAATAGGACTAGGAAATCTAAGTGCGTGTTTCAAAGAAATGCTTTACCGTTAAGTCATAAGACTGACTGTTTACTAGGCAAATTGTATCTAAAGTATGAAAAGCTGTATTTCGCTAAACACAGGTACAAAAAAAAATTTTGAAACTGAATGTTTCTGTGCAATAGTCTGCTTTTGGCTTAGACTTGATCAGCAACTTCGTATAATTAAAAAGAGTTTCCGTCTATAACGAAACTTTAAGACTTTGGAGCAATTTATATTTTTTAGCAACTTCCCGACTTTTTAAGAGCAAGTTGTGAACAAAGGAGATTGAACACGAAATGAAAAGTTGTTTTTATCACATGAATTGATAGGGCACATCAGTCGATAGGGCACGAAGTTCCCGGTGTTATGGTCTGCCTTTTACCCAAGTCAAAAACATCTGGCTTGGCTGCTGTGCTCCGAGATCTTTCATGGGCGTTTCGCGGCAGCCATAGGCGCCTCTCATATGCATTCGGCCGATCCCGTTGAGCTGCAACTTCGCAATTCAGCCTTCGGGCTGCAAGGAAGGGTGATTAGCAGATACAGCAGTACACAGTACACGAATCGAGTTACCACTGCAAAGACCCGACGATTCGAGCGTTGGCCCTTCGTTCACTCTGATCGCGAAGGGCTGGCGCTAGAAACGTCGGCCCTCATGCTCAGAAACTCTTTGCGGTCTTAGTTCTACACTCATCAACTCATTTGATAAAAACAAAGTTTCCACTTGCGAATAGTCCTAAGGTGACCTACTCAGGTTATTTGGAGGTCACTACTTCACTGATTCCATGTCACGTATACTTTCTAATTTTTGGCTAAGCTTATAGTTATCCAAAGGGATCCTTCTGTGGCCTGTCGTTTCACAATTTTACTCAGTGCTTTGAGATTCCCCTTCATTTTTGCCACTCCGTTTGTGGAGATCTTCAAGATAGTTCTCCACCAGTGTTTTCAGTGCCTTCAGTCGGTCCTAAAAAAATTTCGCAAGAAAACACATTTAAAATATAGTTTGCCACCCTGGTGGACCCTTGGTTCACACACTACTGATGTGCAAACTGGGACGGAGCAGTCTCTTTGTTGGGGCGCTGTCCCGCACGCCGTTCAGTGCTTCCTCCACGAGCTGAAACTACTTCACACACCGAATTGATTTCTAAGTTATAGAAAAGACGCAAGTTTCTTCCTCCTGTCATCTCAGGCCTTGCTCCATGCTATATTCCTTTGATATTTTTTTTGTTTCAGATTACCTAAGTGGAGTGCCCCTGAAAACTAGAACTACCAAGCAATGTGTACTTGCACTATCTCAGTAGCCTTGGTACGGTCACAAATGCGTCAATATCCATGCGCGATTTAATATAGAAGAAACATTCTCATTGAATACATTAAATGGAGAGTCAGATTGCGGGCTACTCTCACCACTCTTGCAAGTCTATTTTAACGACAATGCTAAACACTATATGCAAGCAATAAAAAATTTCTACTCTCTTGGGCTTGAACATGTCTCTGTGTTCACACATTAATGCATGTCAATTTTGAATTTACTCTTCTGTGAGTACGATGTAAGTTGATTTTCAAGAGAGCTTTTGGCAAAGGTTTATAAACTGGTTATTTTTGTTGTTTATCGGGCTTCTCGTTCAAAGGA
>BLFN01000201.1:1743958-1763958 GCA_014634225.1 Acropora yongei | reverse complement strand
TAAGAGTCTAAACTCTCAACTTAAAACTCTAAACTCTAAATTCAACACTCTAGACTCAACACTCTAAACTCCAAGATCCTAAACTCTAAATTTAAAATTCTAAACTTTAAACTTAAGACTCTAAACTCAGCACTCTAAACTCTAAATTCCAAGACTGTAAACTCTAAATTTAACACTGTCAACTCTAAACTCAAGACTCTAAACTTTAAGCTTAAGACTCTAAACTATAAATTTAAGACTGTAAACTTAAGACTCTAAACTCAAGAATCTAAACTCAACACTTTAAATTCAACACTCTAAACTCCAAGCTTTAACACTCTAAACTCTCAATTTAAAATTTTAAAATTTAAACTTAAGACTTTGAACTTTAAACTTAACACTCTAAACCCTAAACTTAAAATTTAACACTCTAAACTCTAAATTTAAGAATCTTAGCTTAAGACTCTAAACTCAACACACTAAACTCAACACTCTAAACTCTAAACTCCAAGACCCTAAACTCTAAATTTAAAATTCTAAACTTTAAACTTAAGACTCTAAACTTTAAACTTAACACTCTAAACTCTAAATTTAAGACTGTCAACTCTAACGTTAACACTCTGAACTGTAAACTTAAGACTCTAAACTCAACCCTCTAATCTCAACACTCTAAACTCAACACTTTAAATTCAACTCTTTAAACTCGTTAAACTCCGAGCTCTAATCTCTAAATTTAGCACTCTAAACTCTAAACTTTAAGAGTCTAAACTCTCAACTTAAAACTCTAAATTCTAAACTTAACACTCTAAACTCAACACTCTAAACTCCAAGACCCTAAACTTTAAATTTAAAATTCTAAACTTTAAACTTAAGACTCAACACTCTAAACTCTAAATTCCAAGACTGTAAACTCTAAATTTAACACTGTCAACTCTAAACTCAAGACTCTAAACTTTAAGCTTAAGACTCTAAACTATAAATTTAAGACTGTAAACTTTAAATTTAACACTCCAAACTCTAAATTTAACACTCTAAGCTCGGAACGTAAGACTGTAAACTCTAAATTTATTACTCTAAACTCTAAACTTAAGACTGTCAACTCTAATGTTAACAATCTAAACTGTAAACTCAAGACTCTGAACTCAACACTCTAAACTCAACACTCTGAACTCAACACTCTAAACTCTAAATTCCAAGACTGTAAAGTCTAAATTTAGCACTCTATACTCTAAATTTAACACTGTAAACTCTAAACTTAAGACTCTAAACTCAAAACTTAAGACTCTAAACTTTAAGTTTAACACTCTTACCCTAAGACTCTAAACTCTAAAGTTAAGTGTCTTAACTCAAAACCTAGGACTCTAAACTGTAACTTGAATTCCAGTTTTTTGACTCTCCTCAGGTGGGTACCTCGTAGTGGTGAGAGTCCGCAGTACCCGGTTGGAAATCCAACTCTCGTTGGATTTGGACTGGGGAAGCTAAAGCCCGCCTCTAAACTCTAAACATAAGACTTTAAACTAAGATCTAAACTCAAAATTTAAGACTCTAAACGTAAGATTCTAAACTCGAAATCTAAGACCCTAAGCTCTAAATGTAAGACTCTAAACTCAACACTCTAAACTCTAAACTCCAAGAGTCTAAACTCTAAATTTAATTCTAAACTTTCTAAATTCTAAATTCTAAACTTTAAACTGAACACTCTACACTCTAAATTTGACACTCTAAGCTCTGAACTTAAAACTCTAAGCAAATTTATTACTCTCAACTCTAACGTTAACACTCTAAACTGTAAACTTAAGACTCTAGACTCGAAATTTAAATTTCTGAACTCTAAACTTAAGACTGTAAACTCTAAATTTAACACTAAACTGAGGACTCTTAACTCCATATTTAACACTCAAAACTCTAAACTTAAGGCTTTAACCTCTAAATTCAACATTCTAAACTCTAACCTAAAGCCTATAATTTGTAAATTTAGCACTCTAAACTCTAAACTTAAGACTCCAAACTCTGAATTTACCACTCTAAACTTAAGACTCTAAACTTAACACTCTAAACTCAACACTCTAAACTGAACACTCTTACCTCTAAATTCCAGTGCTGTAAACTCTAAATTAAGCACTCTAAACTCCAAATTTAACACCCTAAACTTAAGACTCTAAACTCAACACTCTAAACTCAACACTCTAAACTCTAAATTCCAAGACTGTAAACTTTAAATTTAACACTGTCAACTCTAATCTCAAGACTCTAAACTTTAAGCTTAAGACTCTAAACTATAAATTTAAGACTGTAAACTTAAGACTCTAGACTCAAGACTCTAAACTCAACACTTTAAATTCAGCACTCTAAACTCCAAACTCCAACACTCTAAACTCTCAATTTAAAATTTTAAAATTTAAACTTAAGACTCTGAAGTTTAAACTTAACACTCTGAACCCTAAACTAAAAATTTGACACTCTTAACTCTAAATTTAACAATCTTAGCTTACGAATCTAAACTCAACACTCTAAACTCTAAACTCCAAGACCCTAAACTCTAAATTTAAAATTCTAAACTTTAAACCTAAGACTCTAAACTTTAAACTTAAGACTCTAAACTTGTTACTGTAAGCTCTAAACTTAAGACTGTCAACTCTAACGTTAACACTCTGAACTGTAAACTTAAGACTCTAAACTCAACACTTTAAATTCAACACTTTAAACTCCGAGCTCTAATCTCTAAATTTAGCACTCTAAACTTTAAGAGTCTAAACTCTCAACTTAAAACTCTAAACTTAACACTCTAGACCCAACACTCTAAACTCCAAGACCCTAAACTTTAAATATAAAATTCTAAACTTAAAACTTAAGACTCTAAACTCAACACTGTAAACTCAACACTCTAAACTCTAAATTCCAAGACTGTAAACTCTAAATTTAACACTGTCAACTCTAAACTCAACACTTTAAATTCAACACTCTAAACTCCAAACTACAACACTCTAAACTCTCAATTTAAAATTTTAAAATTTAAACTTAAGACTCTGAACTTTAAACTTAACACTCTAAACCCTAAACTTAAAATTTAACACACTAAACTCTAAATTTAACAATCTTAGCTTAAGACTCTAAACTCAACACTCTAAACTCTAAACTCCAAGACTGTAAACTCTAAATTTAACACTGTCAACTCTAAACTCAAGACTCTAAACTCCGAGCTTAAGACTCTAAACTTTTAATTTAAGACTGTAAACTTAAGACTCTAAACTCAACACTTTAAACTCCAAACTCCAACACTCTAAACTCTCAATTTAAAATTTTAAAATTTAAACTTAAGACTCTGAACTTTAAACTTAACACTCTAAACCCTAAACTTGAAATTTAACACTCTAAACTCTAAATTTAACAATCTTAGCTTAAGACTCTAAACTCAACACTCTAAACTCTAAACTCCAAGACTGTAAACTCTAAATTTAACACTGTCAACTATAAACTCAAGACTTTAAACTCTAAGCTTAAGACTCTAAACTATAAATTTAAGACTGTAAACTTAAGACTCTAAACTCAAGACTCTAAACTCAACACTTTAAATTCAACGCTCTAAACTCCAAACTCCACCACTCTAAACTCTCAATTTAAAATTTTAAATTCAAACTTAAGACTCTGAACTTTAAAATTAATACTCTAAACCCTAAACTTAAAATTTAACACTCTAAACTCTAAATTTAACAATCTTAGCTTAAGACTCTAAACTCAACACCCTAAACTCAACACTCTAAACTCTAAACTTTAAGACCCTAAACTCTAAATTTAAAATTCTAAAATTTAAACTTAAGACTCTAAACTTTAAACTTAAGACTCTAAACTCTAAATTTATTACTCTAAACTCTAAACTTAAGACTGTCAACTCTAACGTTAACACTCTGAACTGTAAACTCAACACTCTAAACTCAACACTCTAAACTCAACACTTTAAATTCAACACTTTAAACTCCGAGCTCTAATCTCTAAATTTAGCACTCTAAACTCTAAACTTTAAGAGTCTAAACTCTCAACTTAAAACCCTAAACTCTAAATTCAACACTCTAAACTTAACACTCTAAACTGCAAGATCCTAAACTCTAAATTTAAAATTCTAAACTTTAAACTTACGACTCTAAACTCAACACTCTAAACTCAACACTCTAAACTCTAAATTCCAAGACTGTAAACTCTAAATGTAACACTGTCAACTCTAAACCCAAGACTATAAACTTTAAGCTTAAGACTCTAAATTATAAATTTTAGACTGTGAACTTAAGACTCTAAACTCAAGACTCTAAACTCAATACTTTAAATTCAACACTCTAAACTCCAAACTCCAACACTCTAAACTCTCAATTTAAAATTTTAAAATTTAAACTTAAGACTGTCAACTTTAAACTTAACACTCTAAACCCTAAACTTAAAATTTAACACTCTAAACTCTAAATTTAACAATCTTAGCTTAAGACTCTAAACTCAACACTCTAAACTCCATGACCTAAACTCTAAATTTCAAATTCTAAACTTTAAACCTAAGACTCTAAACTTTAAACTTAAGACTCTTAGATCAAATTAAAACTCTAAATTTGTTACTCTAAACTTAAGACTGTCAACTCTAACGTTAACACTCTGAACTGTAAACTTAAGACTCTAAACTCAACACTTTAAACTCCAAGCTCTAATCTCTAAATTTAGCACTCTAAACTCTAAACTTTAAGAGTCTAAACTCTCAACTTAAAACTCTAAACTCAACACTCTAAACTCCAAGACCCTAAACTTTAAATTTAAAATTCTAAACTTTAAACTTAAGACTCTAAACTCAACACTCTAAACTCTAAATTCCAAGAACTCTAAATTTAACACTGTCAACTCTAAACTCAAGACTCTAAACTATAAATTTAAGACTGTAACCTTAAGACTCTAAACTCAACACTTTAAATTCAACACTCTAAACTCCAAACTCCAACACTCTAAACTCTCAATTTAAAATTTTAAAATTTAAACTTGAGACTCTGAACTTTAAACTTAACACTCTAAACCCTAAACTTAAAATTTAACACTCTAAACTCTAAATTTAACAATCTTAGCTTAAGACTCTAAACTCAACACTCTAAACTCTAAACTCCAAGACTCTAAACTTTAAACTTAACACTCTAAAATCTAAATTTAACACTCTAAGCTCTGAACTTAAGACTCTAAACTCTAAATTTATTACTCTAAACTCTAAACTTAAGACTGTCAACTCTAATGTTAACAATCTAAACTGTAAACTCAAGACTCTGAACTCAACACTCTAAACTCAACACTCTAAACTCTAAATTCCAAGACTGTAAAGTCTAAATTTAGCACTCTATACTCTAAATTTAACACTGTAAACCCTAAACTTAAGACTTTAAACTCAAAACTTAAGACTCTAAACTTTAAGTTTAACACTCTTACCCTAAGACTCTAAACTCTAAAGTTAAGTGTCTTAACTCAAAACCTAGGACTCTAAACTGTAACTTGAATTCCAGTTTTTTGACTCTCCTCAGGTGGGTACCTCGTAGTGGTGAGAGTCCGCAGTACCCGGTTGGAAATCCAACTCTCGTTGGATTTGGACTGGGGAAGCTAAAGCCCGCCTCTAAACTCTAAACATAAGACTTTAAACTAAGATCTAAACTCAAAATTTAAGACTCTAAACGTAAGATTCTAAACTCGAAATCTAAGACCCTAAGCTCTAAATGTAAGACTCTAAGCTCAACACTGATCTAAACTCTAAACTCCAAGACTCTAAACTCTAAATTTAAAATTCTAAACTTTAAACTGAACAGTCTACACTCTAAATTTAACACTCTAAGCTCTGAACTTAAGACTCTAAACTCTAAATTTATTACTCTCAACTCTAACGTTAACACTCTAAACTGTAAACTTAAGACTCTAGACTCGAAATTTAAATTTCTGAACTCTAAACTTAAGACTGTAAACTCTAAATTTAACACTAAACTTAAGACTCTTAACTCCATATTTAACACTCAAAACTCTAAACTTAAGGCTTTAACCTCTAAATTCAACACTCTAAACTCTAACCTAAAGCCTATAATTTGTAAATTTAGCACTCTAAACTCTAAACTTAAGACTCCAAACTCTGAATTTACCACTCTAAACTTAAGACTCTAAACTTAACACTCTAAACTCAACACTCTTAACTCTAAATTCCAAAGCTGTAAACTCTAAATTAAGCACTCTAAACTCCAAATTTAACACCCTAAACTTAAGACTCTAAATTCAACACTCTAAACTCCAAGACCCTAAACTCTAAATTTAAAATTCCAAACTTTAAACTTAAGACTCTAAACTTTAAACTTAACACTCTAAACTAAAACTTTAACACTCTAAGCTCTGAACTTAAGACTCTACACTCTAAATTTTTTACTCTAAACCCTAAACTTGAGACTGTCAACTCTAACGTTAACACTCTTCACTGTAAACTTAAGACTCTAAACTCAACACTCTAAACTCTAAATTCCAAGACTGTAAATCCTAAATTTAACACTGTCAACTCTAAACTGAAGACTCTAAACTCTAAGCTTAAGACTCTAAACTATAAATTTAAGACTGTAAACTTAAGACTCTAAACTCAAGACTCTAAACTCAACACTTTAAATTCAACACTGTAAACTCCAAACTCCAACACTCTAAACTCTCAATTTAAAATTTTAAAATTTAAACTTAAGACTCTCAACTTTAAACTTAACACTCTAAACCCTAAACTTAAAATTTACCACTCTAAACTCTAAATTTAACAATCTTAGCTTAAGACTCTAAACTCAACACTCTGAACTCTAAACTCCAAGACTGTAAACTCTAAATTTAACACTGTGAACTCTAAACTCAAAACTCTAAACTCTAAGCTTAAGACTCTAAACTATAAATTTAAGACTGTAAACTTAAGACGCTAAACTTAAGACTCTAAACTCATCACTTTAAATTCAACACTCTAAACTCCAAACTCCAACACTCTAAACTCTCAATTTCAAATTTTAAAATTTAAACTTAAGACTCTGAACTTTAAACTTAACACTCTAAACTCTAAATTTAAAAATCTTAGCTTAAGACTCTAAACTCAACACTCTAAACTCTAAACTCCAAGACCCTAAACTCAAAATTTAAAATTCTAAACTTTAAACTTAAGACTCTAAACTTTAAACTTAAGACTCTAAACTCTAAATTTATTACTCTAAACTCTAAACTTAAGACTGTCAACTCTAACGTTAAAACTCTGAACTGTAAACTCAACACTCTAAACTCAACACTTTAAACTCCGATCTCTAATCTCTAAATTTAGCACTCTAAACTCTAAACTTTAAGAGTCTAAACTCTCAACTTAAAACTCTAAACTCTAAACTTAACACTCTACACTCAACACCCTAAACTTTAAATTTAAAATTCTAAACTTAAAACTTAAGACTCTAAACTCATTACTGTAAACTCAACACTGTAAACTCAACACTCTAAACTCTAAATTCCAAGACTTTAAACTCTAAATTTAACACTGTCAACTCTAAACTCAAGACTCTAAACTCAACACTTTAAATTCAACACTGTAAACTCCAAACTCCAACACTCTAAACTCTCAATTTAAAATTTTAAAATTTAAACTTAAGACTCTCAACTTTAAACTTAACACTCTAAACCCTAAACTTAAAATTTAACACTCTAAACTCTAAATTTAACAATCTTAGCTTAAGACTCTAAACTCAACACTCTGAACTCTAAACTCCAAGACTGTAAACTCTAAATTTAACACTGTGAACTCTAAACTCAAAACTCTAAACTCTAGGCTTAAGACTCTAAACTATAAATTTAAGACTGTAAACTTAAGACTCTAAACTCAAGACTCTAAACTCATCACTTTAAATTCAACACTCTAAACTCCAAACTCCAACACTCTAAACTCTCAATTTAAAATTTTAAAATTTAAATTTAAGACTCTGAACTTTAACCTTAACACTCTAAACTCTAAATTTAAAAATCTTAGCTTAAGACTCTACACTCAACACTCTAAACTCTAAACTCCAAGACCCTAAACTCACAATTTAAAATTCTAAACTTTAAACTTAAGACTCTAAACTTTAAACTTAAGACTCTAAACTCTAAATTTATTACTCTAGACTCTAAACTTAAGACTGTCAACTCTAACGTTAACACTCTGAACTGTAAACTCAACACTCTAAACTCAACACTTTAAACTCCAAGCTCTAATCTCTAAATTTAGCACTCTAAACTCTAAACTTTAAGAGTCTAAACTCTCAACCTAAAACTCTGAACTCTAAATTCAACACTCTAAACTCAACACTCTAAACTCTAAATTCCAAGACTGTAAACTCTAAATTTAACACTGTTAACTCTCAACTCAAGACTCTAAACTTTAAGCTTAAGACTCTAAACTATAAATTTGAGACTGTAAACTTAACACTCTAAACTCAAGACTCTAAACTCAACACTTTAAATTCAACACTCTAAACTCCAAACTCCAACACTCTAAACTCTCAATTTCAAATTTTAAAATTTAAACTTAAGACTCTGAACTTTAAACTTACCACTCTAAACCCTAAACTTAAAATTTAACACTCTAAACTCTAAATTTAACAATCTTAGCTTAAGGCTCTAAACTCAACACTCTAAACTCTAAACTCCAACACTGTCAACTCTAAACTCAAGACTCTAAACTCTAAGCTTAAGACTCTAAACTTTGAATTTAAGACTGTAAACTTAAGACTCTAAACTCACTACTTTAAATTCAACACTCTAAACTCCAAACTCCAACACTCTAAAATCTCAATTTAAAATTTTAAAATTTAAACTTCAGACTCTCAACTTTAAACTTACCACTCTAAACCCTAAACTTAAAATTTAACACTCTAAACTCTAAATTTAACAATCTTAGCTTAAGACTCTAAACTCAACACTCTAAACTCTAAACTCTAAGACCCTAAACTCTAAATTTAAAACTCTAAACTTTAAACTTAAGACTCTAAACTCTAAATTTGTTACTCTAAACTCTAAACGTAAGACTGTCAACTGTAACGTTAACACTCTGAACTGTAAACTTAAGACTCTAAACTCAACACTCTAAACTCAACACTTTAAATTCAACACTTTAAACTCCGAGCTCTAATCTCTGAATTTAGCACTCTAAACTCTAAACCTTAAGAGTCTAAACTCTCAACTTAAAACTCTAAACTCTAAACTTAAAACTCTAAACTCAACACTCTAAACTCAACACTCTAAACTCTAAACTCCAAGACTGTCAACTCTAAATTTAACACTGTCAACTCTAAACTCAAGACTCTAAACTCTAAGCTTAAGACTCTAAACTTTAAATTTAAGACTGTAACCTTAAGACTCTAAGCTCAACACTTTAAATTCAACACTCTAAACTCCAAACTCCAACACTCTAATCTCTCAATTTCAAATTTTAAAATTTAAAGTTAAGACTCTGAACTTTAAACTTAACACTCTAAACCCTAAACTTAAAATTTAACACTCTAAACTCTAAATTTAACAATCTTAGCTTAAGACTCTAAACTCAACACTCTAAACTCCAAGACCCTAAACTCTAAATTTAAAATTCTAAACTTTAAACTTAAGACTCTAAACTTTAAACTTAAGACTCTAAACTCTAAATTTATTACTCTAAACTCTAAACTTAAGACTGAAGTGATATATGAAATGTTTCATATGTTGAACTGCGGATTTGAAATCAAGTAAGCCATGATCATCGCAGTTTTGAACGCAATTTAAGCAATTGCGAACAGAAGCCTGAAAAAGTCAGGACTTCAACGGGGTTTGAACCCGTGACCTCGCGATACCGGTGCGACGCTCTAACCAACTGAGCTATGAAGCCACTGACGTTGGGAGCTGGTCATTTGTGAGTTCTAATGAGCCCGTGAAGAATGGATGTGAAGTGATATATGAAATGTTTCATATGTTGAACTGCGGATTTGAAATCAAGTAAGCCATGATCAAAGTTTAAAACTGCGTTCAAAACTGCGATGATCATGGCTTACTTGAAACTTAAGACTGTCAACTCTAACGTTAACACTCTGAACTGTAAACTCAACACTCTAAACTCAACACTCTAAACTCAACACTCTAAACTCAACACTTTAAATTCAACACTTTAAACTCCGAGCTCTAATCTCTATATTTAGCACTCTAAACTCTAAACTTTAAGAGTCTAAACTCTCACCTTAAAGCTCTAACTTCTAAATTCAACACCCTAAACTCAACACTCAAAACTCCAAGATCCTAAACTCTAAATTTAAAATTCTAAACTTTAAACTTAATAAGACTCTAAACTTTAAACTTAAGACTAGCTGTCAACTCTAACGTTAACACTCTTAACTGTAAACTTAAGACTCTAAACTCAACACTCTAAACTCAACACTCTAAACTCTAAATTCCAAGACTCTAAACTCTAAATTTAACACAGTTGTCAACTCTAAACTCAAGACTCTAAACTCAAAACTTTAAATTCAACACTCTAAACTCCAAACTCCAACACTCTAAACTCTCAATTTCTAATTTTAAAATTTAAACTTAAGACTCTGAACTTTAAACTTACCACTCTCAACCCTAAACTTAAAATTTAACACTCTAAACTCTAAATTTAACAATCTTAGCTTAAGACTCTAAACTCAGAACTCTAAACTCTAAGCTCCAAGACTGTAAACTCTAAATTTAACACTGTAAACTCTAAATTTAACAATCTTAGCTTAAGACTCTAAAGTCAAAACTCCAACACTGTAAACTCTAAATTTAACACTGTCAACTCTAAACTCAAGACTCTAAACTCTAAGCTTAAGACTCTAAACTTTAAATTTACGACTGTAAACTTAAGACTCTAAACTCAACACTTTAAATTCAACACTATAAACTCCAAACTCCAACACTCTAAACTCTCAATTTCAAATTTTAAAATTTAAACTTAAGACTCTGAACTTTAAAATTAACACTCTAAACCCTAAACTTAAAATTTAACACTCTAAACTCTAAATTTAACAATCTTAGCTTAAGACTCTAAACTCAGAACTCTAAACTCTAAGCTCCAAGACTGTAAACTCTAAATTTAACACTGTCAACTCTAAATTTAAGACTCTAAACTCTAAGCTTAAGACTCTAAACTATAAATTTAAGACTGTAAACTTAAGACTCTAAACTCAACACTTTAAACTCAACACTCTAAACTCCAAACTCCAACACTCTAAACTCTCAATTTAAAATTTTAAAATTTAAACTTAAGACTCTTAACTTTAAACTTAACACTCTAAACCCTAAACTTAAAATTTAACACTCTAAACTCTAAATTTAACAATCTTAGCTCAAGACTCTAAACTCAACACTCTAAACTCAACACTCTAAACTCTAAATTCCAAGACTGTAAACTCTAAATTTAACACTGTCAACTCTAAACTCAAGACTCTAAACTCTAAGCTTAAGACTCTAAACTATAAATTTAAGACTGTAAACTTAAGACTCTAAACTCAAGACTCTAAACTCAACACCTTAAATTCAACACTCTAAACTCCAAACTCCAACACTCTAAACTCTCAATTTAAAATTTTAAAGTTTAAACTTAAGACTCTAAACTTTAAACTTAACACTCCAAACTCTAAATTTAACACTCTAAGCTCTGAACTTACGACTCTTAACTCTAAATTTATTACTCTAAACTCTAAACTCTAAACTTAAGACTGTCAACTCTAACGTTAACACTCTGAACTGTAAACTCAACACTCTAAACTCAACACTTTAAACTCCGAGCTCTAATCTCTAAATTTAGCACTCTAAACTCTAAACTTTAAGAGTCTAAACTCTCAACTTAAAACTCTGAACTCTAAGTTCAACACTCTAAACTCAACACTCTAAACTCCAAGATCCTAAACTCTAAATTTAAAATTCTAAACTTTAAACTTAAGACTCTAAACTCAACACTCTAAACTCAACACTCTAAACTCTAAATTCCAAGACTGTAAACTCTAAATTTAACACTGTCAACTCTCAACTCAAAACTCTTAACTTTAAGCTTAAGACTCTAAACTATAAATTTGAGACTGTAAACTTAAGAGTCTAAACTCAAGACTCTAAACTCAACACTTTAAATTCAACACTCTAAACTCCAAACTCCAACACTCTAAACTCTCAATTTCAAATTTTAAAATTTAAACTTAAGACTCTGAACTTTAAACTTAACACTCTAAACCCTAAACTTAAAATTTAACACTCTAAACTCTAAATTTAACACTCTTAGCTTAAGACTCTAAACTCAACACTCTAAACTCCAACACTGTCAACTCTAAACTCAAGACTCTAAATTCTAAGCTTAAGACTCTAAACTTTGAATTTAAGACTGTAAACTTAAGACTCTAAACTCACTACTTTAAATTCAACACTCTAAACTCCAAACTCCAACACTCTAAACTCTCAATTTAAAATTTTAAAATTTAAACTTCAGACTCTCAACTTTAAACTTACCACTCTAAACCCTAAACTTAAAATTTAACACTCTAAACTCTAAATTTAACACAGTTGTCAACTATAAACTCAAGACTCTAAACTATAAATTTAAGACTGTAAACTTAAGACTCTAAACTCAAGACTCTAAACTCAACACTTTAAACTCAACACTCTAAACTCCAAACTCCAACATTCTAAACTCTCAATTTAAAATTTTAAAATTTAAACTTAAGACTCTGAACTTTGAACTTAACACTCTAAACCCTAAACTTAAAATTTAACACTCTAAACTTTAAATTTAACAATCTTAGCTTAAGACTCTAAACTCAACACTCTAAACTCCAAGACCCTAAAGTTAAGACTCTAAACTTTAAACTTAAGACTCTAAACTCTAAATTTGTTACTCTAAACTCTAAACTTAAGACTGTCAACTCTAACGTTAACACTCTGAACTGTAAACTCAACACTCTAGACACAACACTCTGAACTCAACACTCTAAACTCAACACTTTAAATTCAACACTTTAAACTCCGATCTCTAATCTCTAAATTTAGCACTCCAACCTCTAAACTTTAAGAGTCTAAACTCTCAACTTAAAACTATAATTTCTAAATTCAACACTCTAAACTCAACACTCTAAACTCCAAGATCCTAAACTCTAAATTTAAAATTCTAAACTTTAAACTTAAGACTCTAAACTCAACACTCTAAACTCAACACTCTAAACTCTAAATTCCAACACTGTAAACTCTAAATTTAACACTGTCAACTCTAAACTCAAGACTCTAAACTTTAAGCTTAACACTCTAAACTATAAATTTAAGACTGTAAACTTAAGACTCTAAACTCAACACTTTAAATTCAACACTCTAAAGTCCAAACTCCAACACTCTAAACTCTCAATTTAAAATTTTAAAATTTAAACTTAAGACTCTAAACCCTAAACTTAAAATTTAACACTCTAAACTCTAAATTTAACAATCTTAGCTTAAGACTCTAAACTCAACACTCTAAACTCTAAACTCCAAGACTGTAAACTCTAAATTTAACACTGTCAACTCTAAACTCAAGACTCTAAACTCTAAGCTTAAGACTCTAAACTATAAATTTAAGACTGTAAACTTAAGACTCTAAACTCAAGACTCTAAACTCCACACTTTAAATTCAACACTCTAAACTCCAAACTCCAACACTCTAAACTCTCAATTTAAAATTTTAAAGTTTAAACTTAAGACTCTAAACTTTAAACTTAACACTCCAAACTCTAAATTTAACACTCTAAGCTCTGAACTTACGACTCTCAACTCTAAATTTATTACTCTAAACTCTAAACTTAAGACTGTCAACTCTAATGTTAACAATCTAAACTTTAAACTCAAGACTCTGAACTCAACAATCTAAACTCAACACTCTAAACTCTAAATTCCAAGACTGTAAACCCTAAATTTAGCACTCTATACTCTAAATTTAACACTGTAAACTCTAAACTTAAGACTCTAAACTTTAAGTTTAAGACTCTTACCCTAAGACTCTAAACTCTAAACTTAAGTGTCTTAACTCAAAACCTAGGACTCTAAACTGTAACTTGAATTCCAGTTTTTTGACTCTCCTCAGGTGGGTACCTCGTAGTGGTGAGAGTCCGCAGTACCCGGTTGGAAATCCAACTCTCGTTGGATTTGGACTGGGGAAGCTAAAGCCCGCCTCTAAACTCTAAACATAAGACTTTAAACTAAGATCTAAACTCAAAATTTAAGACTCTAAACGTAAGATTCTAAACTCGAAATCTAAGACCCTAAGCTCTAAATGTAAGACTCTAAACTCAACACTCTAAACTCTAAACTCCAAGACTCTAAACTCTAAATTTAAAATTCTAAACTTTAAACTGAACACTCTACACTCTAAATTTAACACTGTAAGCTCTGAACTTAAGACTCTAAACTCTAAATTTATTACTCTCAACTCTAACGTTAACACTCTAAACTGTAAACTTAAGACTCTAGACTCGAAATTTAAATTTCTGAACTCTAAACTTAAGACTGTAAATTCTAAATTTAACACTAAACCTAACACTCTTAACTCCATATTTAACACTCAAAACTCTAAACTTAAGGCTTTAACCTCTTAATTCAACACTCTAAAATCTAACCTAAAGCCTATAATTTGTAAATTTAGCACTGTAAACTCTAAACTTAAGACTCCAAACTCTGAATTTACCACTCTAAACTTAAGACTCTAAACTTAACACTCTAAACTCAACACTCTACACTCAACACTCTTAACTCTAAATTCCAATGCTGTAAACTCTAAATTAAGCACTCTAAACTCCAAATTTAACACTCTAAACTCTAAATTTAACACCCTAAACTTAAGACTCTAAACTCAACACTCGAAACTCAACACTCTAAACTCCACGACCCTAAACTCTCAATTTCAAATTCCAAACTTTAAACTTAAGACTCTAAACTTTAAACTTAACACTCTAAACTCTACATTTATTACTATAAACTCTAAACTTAAGACTGTCAACTCTAACGTTAACACTCTGAACTGTAAACTTAAGACTCTAAACTCAACACTCTAAACTCAACACTTTAAATTCAACGCTTTAAACTCCGAGCTCTAATCTCTAAATTTAGCACTCTAAACTCTAAACTTTAAGAGTCTAAACTCTCAACTTAACGTTCTAAACTCTAAACTCAACACTCTAAACTCAACACTCTAAACTCCACGACCCTAAACTCTAAATTTAAAATTCTAAACTTTAAACTTAATAAGACTCTAAACTTTAAACTTAAGACTGTCAACTCTAAATTTAACACTCTAAGCTCTGAACTTAAGACTCTAAACTCTAAATTTTTTACTCTAAACTGACTGTCAACTCTAACGTTAACACTCTTAACTGTAAACTTAAGACTCTAAACTCAACACTCTAAACTCAACACTTTAAATTCAACACTCTAAACTCCAGACTCCAACACTCAATTTAAAATTTTAATATTTAAACTTAAGACTCTAAACTTTAAACTTAACACTCTAAACCCTAAACTTAAAATTAAACACTCTAAACTCTAAATTTATTACTCTAAACGCAAGATGCTGAACTCTGAATGTACCACTCTAAACTCAAAATTTAAGACTCTAAACTCAACACTGTAAACTCAACACTCTAAACTCAACACTTTAAATTCAACACTCTAAACTCCAAACACCAAGACTCTAAACTCTCAATTTAAACTTCTAAAATTTAAACTTAAGACTCTAAACTTTAAACTTAATACTCTAATTTCTGAACTTAAAATTTAACACTCTAAACTCTACATTTAACACTGTAAACCCAACATTCTAAGCTCAACGCTCTAAACTCAGCACTCTAAATTCTAAACTCAAAGACACTAAACTCTAAATTTAACACTCTCAACTCTATGGCTCTCAACTTTAAATTTAACACTCTAAGCTCTGAACTTAAGACTCTAAACTCTAAATTTAACACTCTAAACTCTAAACTTAAAACTCTAAACTCACCACTCTAAACTCTAAATTCCAAGACTCTAAACTCTAAATTTAGCACTCTAAACTCGAAATTTAACACTCTGGACTGTAAACTCTAAATTTAACACTCTAAACTTAAGACTCTTAACTCTATATTTAACACTCAAAACTCTAAACTTAAGACTCTAACCTCTAAATTCAACACTCTAAACTCTAAACTTCGCACTCTAAATTCTAAACTTAAGACTCCAAACTCTAAATTTACCACTCTAAGCTTAAGACTCTAAACTCTCAATCAAGCACTCTAAACTCTAAATTTAAGACTCTAAACTCTAAACTTAAGACTCTAAACTCTAAATGCAACGCCCTAAACCCTAAACTTCAGACTCTCTCCACTCTAAATTTAACACTCTAAACTTAAGACTCTGAACTCTAAACGTAAGATTCTAAACTCAAAATCTAAGACCTTAAGCTTTAAATGTAAGACTCTAAACTCAACACCCTAAACTCTAAACTATAAGACTCTAAACTCTAAATTTAAAATTCTAAACTCTAAACTTTAAACTTAACACTCTACACTCTAAATTTAACACTCTAAGCTCTGAACTTAAGACTCTAAACTCTAAATTTATTACTCTCAACTCTACCGTTAACACTCTAAACTGTAAGACTCTAGACTCGAAATTTAACACTCTGAACTCTAAACTTAAGACTGTAAACTCTAAATTTAACACTCTAAACTTAAGACTCTAACCTCTAAATTCAACACTCTAAACTTAAGACTATAAACTGTAAATTTAGCACTCTAAACTCTTAACTTAAGACTCTAATCTCTAAATTTAGCACTTTAAACTATAAACTTTAAGAGTCTAAACTCTAAACTTAAGACTCTAAACTCTAAATTTAACACTCTAAACTCAAAACTCTAAACTCAACACTGTAAACTCAAACCTCTAAACTCCACACTCCAAACTGTAAATTCCAAGACTGTAAACTCTAAATTAAGCACTCTAAACTCCAAACTTAACACTCTAAACTCTAAATTTAACACTCTAAACTCAATCTCCAAACTCCAAGACCCTAAACTCTAAATTTAAAATTCTAAACTTTAAACTTAAGACTCTAAACCTTAAGCTTAACACTCGAAACTCTAAATTTAACACTCTAAGCTCTGAACTTAAGACTCTAAACTCTAGATTTTTTACTCTAAACTCTAAACTTAAGACTGTCAACTCTAACGTTAACACTCTTAACTGTAAACTCAACACTCTAAACTTAACACTCTAAACTCTAATTAAATTCCAAGACTGTAAACTCTAAATTTAGCACTCTAAACTCTATAAATTTAACACTGTCAACTCTAAACTCAAGACTCTAAACTCTAAACTTAAGACTCTAAACTATAAATTGAAGACTCGAAACTTAAGACTCTAAACTCAACACTCTAAACTCAACACTCCAAAACTCTGAACTCTTAATTTAAAATTTTAAAATTTAAACTTGAGACTCTAAATTCTAAACTCTCTAAATCCAAGATTCTAAACTCAAAGCTCTAAAGTCAGCACTCTAAACTCAACGCTCTAAACTCAACACTCTAAACTCTCAACTCAAAGACACTAAACTCTAAATTTAACACTCTCAACTCTAACGCTCTAAACTCTAAACTTAACACGCTAAACTATAAACTTAAAATTTAACACTCTAAACCCAAGATTCAAAACTCAACGCTCTAAACCCACAGCTTTAAACTCAACACTCTAAGCTCTACACTCTAAGCTCTAAACTCAAAGACACTAAACTCTAAATGTAACACTCTCAACTCTAAGGCTCCAAACTTTAAATTTAACACTCTAAGCTCTGAACTTAAGACTCTAAACTCTAAACTTAAGACTATAACCTATAAATTAGACACTTTAAACTCTAAACTTGAAAAACTCTAAATTAAAGACTCTAAACTCTAAACTTTAAGAGTCTAAACTTAAGACTCTAAACTCAACACTCTAAACTGTAGATTCCAAGACTGTAAACTCTAAATTAAGAACCCTCAACTCCAAATTTAACACTGTCAACTCTAAACTCAAGACTCTAAACTCTAAACTTAAGGCTCTAAACTCTAAATTTAAGACTCTAAACTCAACACTCTAAACTCAACACTTTAAACTCCGAACTCCAAGACTCTAAACTCTCGATTTAAACTTCTAAAATTTAAATTTAAGACTCTAAACTTTAAACTTAACACGCTAAACTATAAACTTATAATTTAACACTCTAAACTGTAAATTTAACACTGTAAACCCAAGATTCTAAACTCAACGCTCTAAACTCAACACTCTCAGCTCTAAACTCAAAGACACTAAACTCTAAATTTAACACTCCCAACTCTAAGGCTCCAAACTTTAAATTTAACACTCTAAGCTCCGAACTTAAGACTCTAAACTCTAAATTTAAGACTCTAAACTATGCACTCTAAACTCTAAATTCCAAGACTGTAAACTCTAAATTTAACACTCTAAACTTAAGAATTTAAACTCAACACTCTAAACTCAACACTTTAAACTCAACACTCTAAACTCTAAATTTAAAATTCTAAGCTCTGAACTTAAGACTCTAAACTCTAAATTTATTACTCTAAACTCTTACCCTAAGACTCTCAAATCTAACGTTAACACTCTAAACTGTAAATTTAAGACTGTAAACTCGAAATTTAACACTCTGAACTCTAAACTTAAGACTGTTAACTCTAAATTTAACACTAAACTTAAGACTCTTAACTCTACATTTAACACTTAAACTAACCTTAAGATTATAAACTGTGAATTTAGCACTCTAAACTCAAGACTCTAATCTCTAAATTTAGCACTCTGAACTCTAAACTTAAGACTCCAAACTCTAAATTTACCACTCTAAGCTTAAGTCTCTAAACTCTCAATCAAACACTCTAAACTCTAAATTTAAGACTCTAAACTCTAAACTTAAGACCCTCAACTCTAAATTTAACACTCTAAACTTAAGATTCTGAACTCTGAATTTAACACTCTAAACTCTATACTTAAGACTCTAAACTCCAAGATCTAAACTCTAAACTATAGGTTACACACTATAAACCCTAAATTTAAGACTCTAAGCTCTAAATTTAGCACTCTAAACTCTAGGCTTAAGACTATGAACTCTAAATTTAAGACTCTAAACTCTAAATTTAAAACTCTAAACTTAAGACTCTAAACGCTAAATTTAACACTCTACGCTCTAAAATTAAGACTGTAACCTATAAATTAAACACTGTAAACTCTAAACTTAAAAAACTCTAAATTAAAGACTCTAAACTCTAAGCTTTAAGAGTCTAAACCCTTAACTTAACACTCTAAACTCAACACTCTAAACTGTAAATTCCAAGACTGTAAACTCTCAATTAAGGACTCTAAACTCCAAATTTAACACGCTAAACTCTAAATTTAACACTCTAAACTCTGAACTTAAGACTCTAAACTCTAGATTTTTTAACTCTAAACTCTAAACTTAAGACTGTTAACTCTAACGTTAACACTCTCAACTGTAAACTCAACACTCTAAACTCAACACAGTCTAAACTCTAAATTCCAAGACTGTAAACTCTAAATTTAGCACTCTAAACTCTAAATTTAACACTGAGCTTAAGCTTAAGACTCTAAACTATAAATTTAAGACTCTGACCTCAACACTCTAAACTCAAGACTCCAAACTCAACACTTTAAATTCAACACTCTTAACTCCAAACTCCAACACTCTAAACTCTCAATTTAAAATTTTAAAATTTAAACTTAAGACTCTAAACTTTAAACTTAAAATTTAACACTCTTAAAACCCAAGATTCTAAACTCAAGGGTCTAAAGTCAGAACTCTAAACTCAACGCTCTAAACTCAGCACTCTAAATTCAACACTCTAAACTCTAAAACACTTAACTCTAAATTTAACACTCTCAACTCTAAACTTAAGGCTCTAAACTTTAAATTTACCACTCTAAGCTCTGAACTTGAGACTCTAAATTTA
>BLFN01000201.1:1650245-1652745 GCA_014634225.1 Acropora yongei | reverse complement strand
TCTGATGGAACCCTGACTTAAGGTCAATCTTACTGTACACTGTCGCTCCATTCAGATCATACAGCACTTTCTCTATGGTTGGAATAGGGTGTCTCTCCCTAGTGATCGCCTCGTTCGCTCGTTTCATGACAACAAAAACACGCATGTCCTTTCCGTCCGCCTTCGGGACAACAATTATTGAATGGCGAAACCCATGTCGTTGGCGTCGTCCTCCTACAGGTCATTTTCCGAAATATAGATCTTTCAGAAATTGAGGCTTGGGCTTTTTAGGGCATGCATAATTACACTTCATTTGACGCACGGGTACACCCCAAAACCAACTTTAGCTTTCAAAACTGACAACCAAGTGTTCCGAAAGAACTAAGAAATCTTTGAGTGTGTTTGCTGGTTTCCTTAGTCAAGGTGAGATGTCTAGAGCATGTACAGGAAGTCATCCTTGAGTCGTCAATCATGAAATCGACGGCACATTGTCGCATCGTTTTCCTGTCTTGTCATTTAGTCTTAGCCGGGCTAATGGGTTTAATAATCTTTTTTTTCCCCACAAGTAAAGGTTTCAGCTGTTATTTCTTCCCAGATTTTTCCCCAGTGTCCCTGAAATTTCATTTTTCGCTGTTCTTTACTTTCGTAATAACTATGATGTTCACATCAACTTAGTGCTATACAGCGCTTTTCAGATGTGCATTTCAAGTGTTACGTTATGATGCATCGGCCGGGAGGTCGGTTTACGTCTTGTGTAGCGGTCAATGGAAACACAGACATAGACTGCTGACCTGATGTAAAATGCAGACTGCATACTGTATTCTGCGGACCACCCGTTTTGTGGCTAGCACCCGGTGATTACTGATAGTATCGCTTGCGTGAGATTCATATAAAAATGTAAGTTTACTCGGTGAAAGTACACCAGATTGTACGGGATCTCCCGTCGAATTGTGAACTAGTCTTTTAACCCTTCTAAGTAAATAAAGCTCTAAATATATTTACAATTATAGTAAAATATATATAATAACAAGAAACTGATTCAGTAGAAAAATTAAAACTAGGTTAACAGAAATTAAGTTGACAATTAGTTAATATACTCTCTCTATACTGAGTTCTGTAGCAGTTTCCAATCACTGTTGAAAAAGGTACTTTTGGTGACATAATGAGGTGGAGATGAGCTGGGATTGAATTCCGAATGGTCGGCGCCATATTTGAGATTTGAGAAAGAACGCCATATATTGCTTTGTCTTTTAAAGGCTTTTTGAGAAGAAAATTGGGGGTAACCATGCATTTTTGAGAGATGGTTAAGCTTCAATTTGAGAAAGAACGCCATACATTGCTTTTTATTTGAAAGCTTTTTACAGATATTATTCATGAATTATCTTTGAAAAATGCGTGGTTACCCTCAATTTTCTGTTTGTATTTCAATAGGACTTGTTAAGGTCTACATTTCCTGGATAATCACACACCGGGGGAAAAATATCTTTAATTGGTAGGCACCATCCTTAAGTGATTTAAAGAGAGTCTAGAGGAATTGTCTTGGTGGGTCGCTAATGTGGACTCCTTTGTGAGGAAAATCATGCACGAAGAACTTCACTCTATCCTTGAAACTGACGCATCCCTAGCAAGGTGAAGAGCGAAACGGGAAGAGACGAAAACCCAGGGGGTGTGGTACAGGAGCAAAAAGGGTCAGCATATGAATTGCCAGGAGCTACTTTCAGTCCGTTGGATTATTGTCTCTCCGTAGAGCACGATATCCATTTACGTATTGAGAGTGATAATGTAACAGCCGTGAGTTACATCAATGCCATGGGGGATGCAATTCCGACGGTTGTAATCGCATTACGTATGAAATTTGGCAATGGGCAGTAGACAGGAACATTTGGTTGCCTGTGGAACACACCTCTTGGGTAGACAATTACAAGGCTGATCAATTATCAAGAAACCTTAATCCTAATCTTAAATGGAGTGTCAGGGATGAAGCATTCAGTCAAATGTTAAAAGCGTTTCCTTTTTGACCAGCCATTGATTTGTTTGCAATGAATGCCAAATTGTCGTCTTATGTATCCTGGAAACCTGAACCGTTCGCTCGATATGTGGACGCATTTACTGTAAACTGGGCTTTGCACCCATTTTGCGCATTTCCCCCGTTTATTCTCATGGGTCGCTGTTTACAAAAAATTTGAGGTGATGGGGCTACAGGGCTTTTCATTGTCCCTATGTTGCATACTTAAATTTATTTTGGTTCCTTATTAAGCATGTTGGTGGACCAGCCGCTTTACTTCAAGGCAACCAGGAGAACGCTGACGAATCCTTCAGTGGGGGAACTAACTTACCTGTTCACGGTCACTTTATTGGTGTGCAGAGTGTCAGGCAATCCCTTGCCGAGTGCGGAATTTCGACAGAAGTTGCCGACGTGATTCTGTCCTCGTGGAGAAAGAGTACAGTTAAGCAATACAATGTGTACCTCAAGAAATCGTCCACCTTTTCTTTGTCAAGCAAAAGTCATTTTATGCGTGCC
>BLFN01000201.1:1599405-1608978 GCA_014634225.1 Acropora yongei | reverse complement strand
ATAATGAAAAATTGTACGCGTCAACGATAATTGCGACATAATAAATTTAAAAATATCGCGCGTGTGTCACGTGATCACGCGCACGCAAAGTTCTCCAATAAAAAGGGGTTACAATCAATAAATTCAAACAGACTACGCTTGCGCAAGACTATTGCGCAAGCTTAGATTATGTAACAATAACCACATGACAGTAAATCATTTGCACTCTTTAGAGACCAAAACCACTATGTTTACCTGGTAGAAACCACTTTCTGTGGCAAATGTTGCTTCCATGTCCACATTTATTGAATAGGGGATCATCTAAGTTTTAATGCTTGTTTATAATATGGCTTAAGAAGGACTTGAATTTAGCCCAAATGATCCATGCTGTTCCAGACATAGTTGTTGTTGCAGACCAATACAGATCATTTTCACAGGGACTGATCCATTCAGCTAGAAAAAACATTAAAGAAAAAAAACATAGCAAGATATTTTATTTTTCAAATAAACTGATTTCAGACCAGCCTACCTGGATAAGCCACTGCTACCTATGGTCTAGTCCACTATCTATACATTCTTGATTAAGATAACAAGGACTAATCATAGTCTAATATTATATTGGTGTAAATGGAATAAAGGAGCTATGACATGTTTAGTTGCATTGAATGAAAAGATTATGATTTCTCCAAGAAAAAGTTGGTATGAATTAATTCAGTGTATAGTTAAAATACTAACGCTTCTTTATGTGCCAAAGGTCGAAGTACTGAGTAATGTCTTTTAGCTTCTCGTGCATGTGCTTGGCTATCAAGACATGACAGTCTGATATGAATGTACTAATTGCCAAGCCACACCCAAGAAGGTATGTCATACACCTCCGAAATCCCTCATATTCCATGGCAGGGCTACTGCCAACTTCGTTCCTCTGAGAAATTAAAAAAAAAAAAGTGAAAATTTACAAATAGTTTAACAGAGGCCTTAGAATGAGGCATGAAATTAGATAATTTAAAACCTTAGAGTGTGTGTGTGTGCGTGTTGCTGTGATGGCACAATCACACAATCATAAATCACATATTTTAATAACAAAAACAATGACATGAGGTAAACAGCAGTAGACTTAAATATCCTTTCAGTACACTTTAACTATACTGCTAATAGTAAGTACAACAGGTAATTTCTCATATTCATCTTACCTGTACAAGAGCAAAATGTATGACTAGTGGAAGTGAAGAGCAAAATATGTTATAGGCTCCTAACTTGGCATTGTGCCCCATACTGTTGTGCCTCCCATCTCCAGATATGGTAAGGGGCTTTCCCATTGGCTTTAGTTTCTCCAAGATTCCCAACTGGTACTTTTTCCAATGCAGATAAATGGCTGAAAATAGCTTGTCCTAAAATAATAGAAAACAATTTCAGTCACGTAAATAAAGTAAAAAAATCTGGATTTTCAAAATAACTGCAGAAATTCTTGTGTGCTCATTGGCTCATTTTTTTTGGACAATTGGACAACTTGTTATTGTAAAAAACAAATAGACACCAGTTCATCTTGTGTGTCTCCTCTTATTGATGATGAATTTTGTCATAACATAGTCAACGTAGTCTGTGGATCCACTCAGCTACAGTGGTTTAAAAATGTTAGAACGAAATCTGACAGACGCATGAAAACTGACCTCAAAAATTTTCTTAAGTTTTACATTGTATATTGGATGGCTGTAACCTAGAAAAAAAAAAGAAAAATTAAGTAATGAAAGAAAGTAAATGATTAAAATTATTTTATCCAATCATGTTTTCTCAATACAGGCATGAACTCATATGCAGTACGTGTAAGTTGTCAACCTATACTCTAATTTATTCTATTATTTATGAGCTTGGAGGTTTAGCAGAGGAACTTTCTTTGCCATCGGTCTCTGTCTCTGTCTCTGTCTGTGTCTTGGTTAGTGTCTGGGTGATAGTTTTCGTCCTCTGCAAAAGTTTGATTATAGCCTGGTTCCTCTTCAATTACGTCAAAGTCGCATTCATCATCAACTGCGTCCTCTGCACCTTCGATGTCACACGGCAAATCATCACCATTCTTTACAGCATTCTCAGTAGTATCCCCCTTTGCAACATTGACATCAGGTGGTTCCTCTGTCACATCACTTTCACTTAACCGGTCACACTGAATACCTTCATCAGATATAACAATAAAAAATTTATCAACATTGCATTAACCCTGAATGAAGGGGGATGTTGTGGCAGACAAATACATTTACAAAATACAAATGAACATACCAGTGGAAACTTTGGCTGGCTGCTTTGTCACAGCATCATACTTCTCTTTTAGAGTTAAGTATTTGTTTCCCCACATTCGGATGTCTGCTTTCAACTTTGTGCATCCAACACAACCCCTTTTTTGGCTTGAGGCATCACAGGACAATACAATCAACTCTTCTGGAGCTTCCACATGCATGGTATCGACGTCCCTAACGGCTACAGATTGCACCAAATCACTATTGACAGCGTGACTGTCACCCTTTACACTCTGTTCACCTTCTTCACCACTTGTTGGTATGGGCAAGCTCATGTTTGTTTCAACACGCATTGCTGCCTGCATAATCTGAAGCATTGCTAAACAAAAATTGAGCAAGTTAATGTGGAAACCGTGTGAGACTTAACGTGGATGTGTGGAGAATGGGGCAAAAACCAAGCATCTCACAATCTTACAAGCTTACCTGACGACGACTTCGATCAGACAACTCTTCTTGTTTGAAAGTATTTTGGTGAAATCTCGGTACGGGACCAATACCGATTCCATCCTTGACAAGAGTTCTTTGCCATTTCTGACCACCGAAAGAAATTTTTCTTGTAAAATCTTCGGGAGCGAAGTGACAAGAGCAGACAGCTGGTGAAGCAGTTGGACTCCATTTTGCACGTTTCAGCTGTACAAACTCTGTCCACTTTTTCCTTCGAGCTTTTGCCTTATTTCGATTATCACCAAAAAATGGAATCTTGTGCAAAGCAATTCCCTTCTCTGAATTCGGAACGTTAGAGCAACTGGCTACAACACATCTATCTGGCACATTTAAGTCAATGAAACTCTCTACATTACTGAAATAAACAGTGACATGAACTACTGGTGGGATTTGGCTCTTCCTGACTTGACGTCACAACGCCTTCTGGAACCCAATCTCTTTTTTTGCTCTGTTACGCGGTCAACTTGACTAGGCGTGGCCGAAGCGGGAACTTTAAAGCTTGATTTTAGGACGAAAACACGTCAGAATCCAAATTTTTTTGTCACAGTACTTTTTTACACATTATAGAGAAACCAAAACTAAAAAAAACGTGTTGGCCGTATAGACACTTTAAAGTTTCTCTTCTGAATCCTTGAACTCTATTTCCACATCCAATGTACATTGGGCTGCTTTTGTCAGCTAATTCAGCATACTTCCGACAAGTGGAGCAGTACTTTTTGTGTGTTTCTTCTTGATTAACAACGCAATCGAACTCTTTCTTCCATGCTGGTTGAAACTTGCTTATGTGCTTCGTTTCATACTTTTTCTTGTTATCTTCACTTTTTTCTTTTTGGAACGAACATCATTGCTAGTACCATCATCTGCATCATGTATTTCCAGTGCTGACCTCTTTAGAAAGCTAGTAAGTGTTGACTGAGACAAAGACATGACGCTTGAAGAAACGTTTTGGTTGTAAACACTCTGAGTTTCTATCAAACACTAATAGGGCTGCAAAGGCTTGTGCTAGAAGCGAAAGATTGCTGCCTTTGCTCGGCATGCTCAGCTAGGCTCGGTTGGCAAGGAAATTCAAGAAACGCCAAGGGCTTTATATCCACTGTGTCTAGAAGAAAGGATTTGCCTTCTTGACTTTTGGATATCTTTCAATGAATCATGTGACTAATAAGCGAGTTATGAGTTCCAGTGGTCGATCACAAAATTGCGTGTGACTGGGAACAAGTTGGTATAAATAGTGCTTGTTACAAGTTGCTTTGAACGAGGTTTTGGACGATCGCCGTGTTCGGAGAAAGAAAATTGCTGACCCAAGGACTTGACATAAGGAAATGAGGATTTGTGCCGTGAGTGGCCGCAGTAGCAGTACATATCAGCTGCAGAAATGGAGGAGGGGGTTTTGTACCTCGCATAATTGCCATCATATGAGTCAGGACTGTACATGTCCTAACCTTTTCCAACTTTATCCTTTTCCGACATTGAAAGGAGACCGTGAGAAGAGAAAGGAGCAGATGGAGCTCAGTCAGTTGGTGCGCGGCCTTCTGAGCTGGAGGGCCACCAGTTCGATCCCCGTCATTCGATCAACGTCTGTTTTGACTTTCCTCGGTTCCATGTACCTGTAGCTTTGAGAACCTGTGAAACGGAGCAGTGACAGAGGAAGGAAGGTAAGTGCTGCACATCGAGGGCCACAAGTTTATCAGTCTAGTTACTGTTACTGTTGTGTCACCCTCGTTAAATAAGGGCCTTTACCTTTACGGAAAATGCTCTTCTTTGAATACAAGCACCAAAGGGAAGGAATGTTGTGCATAAGTTTTTGAAAACTGATTCAAAGATCAGGAGGTATAGAGGTTTGCCGAACAAAAAGACTTTCAATAACCTGGTCATGTATGTTACTCAGAAATAAAAAAAGCTGCTTCACTGGTCCGCTTCAACCAAGTTTCACAGGAACTTCAAGGCATCGCCAAAAAAGACAGTGCCACAGAGGAAACTATCAGTGGAAGAAGAATTATTAACTTTAGTGTTACTTAATCTAAGAACAGCTGTCACTAGTGACATGCTTGCAGACCTGTTGGACATCAGTAATGGTGGAGCTTCCCAGGTCGTCAACACCTGGGTCAAGTTTCTTGCTTGTGAATTGAAGCCTTTCGTATTTTGGCCATCAAAGGAGTCAATTCGAGAAGGTCTCCCTACTTCCCTTGGACATTACCCAAACCTGCATGTAACTGTAGACTGCGATGAGATATTTATTGATTGTCCGAGAATTCAGGCTCACACTTGGTCAGACTATAAAAAACATAAAAAAACACAACACTGTTACATTCCTATTCAGGAATTGCACGAAGTGGTATGATCAGTTTCCTTTCAAAAGCATGGAGTTGCAGAGCATCTGACCAACACATCACTCGAGAATCTGGGTTCCTTGATCTCCTAGAACCTACAGACTTAGTCATGGCAGACAGAGGCTTCACAATAAAAGAAGATCTCATAGTGAGAGGGGCTACATTGGAAATCCCACCACCAAGTTGAGGCCTTGAACAGATGTCTAAAGATAAAGTGATTGTCACCAAAAAAGTTACCAATGCCCGGATACATGTGGAAAGAGCTATTGACCGAATGAAAGGTTTTTCAGTTTTAAAGAAAGCTCTACCAATTACACTTGTCCCTCTTATAGATGATATTCTTGTAGTTTGTGCAAGTATTTCTAATTTGTTACCCCCACTAGAGCAATAGACTTTTTTTGTACTTTCAGTATAAATACCATACTATTAAATTATCTTAGTTAGAAAAATTGTACTATAACACTGACATTTCAGCCTTTCCAAAACCTTGTGACATCATTTCTTCCAAATACACTATAATCTGAAACCAAACCACTTGCTATTAACATACCCTTGTTGCTGCACTGAGGCTTTTTCCACTTCATTTCAATAATCCTCTTTGGCTCCACACCTTTCTTCTTTGGCCCATACTTGTTCCAAGCACATTCTTTCGACATTGGTGAATTACCAACTGTCAACCCACTTTTCCAGGCATGTTCCACTTTAAGAAGCACTGTCGCTACCTGATTACAAGTGGATCCCAAACTGAAGCAAAAATAAGAACGGTGACATGTATACTTCTACAGATAATGTTATATACACAAGAAATCAATTGCTCACCCGCCAAAACATGTACAATAAGCGGCCTCTGCCCTGCCATTTATCTTTTTTACACAAACCCAAATCTTGTCTGGTACGTTGCCTATTCTTTGCCAAGGTGTTGATTGTGACTTCAAGAAGCAAAGTTCGTGAGTGTCTTAAATGGGGTGATAAAAAAACTTCCTTCAGCCACTGTAAATCAAATAGCTAGGCGCTTTTCCCTCTTTATAATCACTGAGAAGGCATTTGCCAAGATCGCTTCCTTGCTCGGCTGTTAGGATAAATTCCGCAATTTGTATCTGTAGGATAGGTGGCCCTTTTTCAACTCCCTTCTCTTCACTGATCCAATTATCTTCGAGTTCAGTGAATGGATCTGGTAACCGCTCACCATTTGTGTTAAGAAGACTTTGGTATTGGTTTTTTTTCTGTATTATTTCCTCTTCCGCGATTAGTTTCACAGTTACAGATAGCTGCTTCACACTCAAAGCCAATGCGGTAAGTTCGTTCTTATCCTTGTTGTTTTCAGACCATGATTTTGTAAAAATTCGTTTAGTTGTGGGACTTTCCATCGCCTAAAGTCATCTAATATTCTCGAGAATATTAAAACAAACATCTCGGGAAAAATACCGTGGAAAAAAAATTATGGACCACTAGTTCTCTGAACTTCCCTATTATTTCCTATCAGGAAATCATGCAAGTGTGATATTTTATCCCGATTCGTTCCCAGTCACACGCAATTTTGAGATTGACTGCTGGAACTCTGAACTCTCTTATTTCCTAGATCAAGCCACCAGAATAACCTAAATAGCTATCTAGGTTAGATCTCAACGAAACTGGGGCCGGTTGTTCGAAGCCTGGTTAGCGCTAACCGTTGGTTAAGAGGTATTAAAACCTATAGGTTTCCATGGTATTTAACGCTGGTTAGCGCTAACCATGCTTCGAGCAACCCGGGCCTGAAGTTGTTCGTGGGCAAAGCTTTGCAGCCAGGCCTTTCAAAAGGGGTGTGTCTGAAGGTAAACATGCCTTTTGTTGCTTTTTTAGGTCAGCTGGAAATCTACTGGAAATCTACTGAAAACACTGTTTTACTGAATAGCTTTAAAAATGTACGAATTGAAATGTGCTTCAAGGTCAATCATTTCATGGTAAAAATTCTTAGTAAAGATTACAGGTACAAGTTTCTAATTATCGCATTATGAGTGGCCTTGATTACCCAACTTGTTTAACCCAACTGAACTGTGAGTCCTGCAATATAATTCATTGTAGAGTCCAAGGAAAATAGTTTGGAGACAAGTAACATCTAATACATAGTGAATTGAAGGCTCAAAACATTTAACCAATTTTTTAACAAACGGTTAAAAGCCTGACTTAAACTGGAAAAAGGTAATATCGTTCAAAAGACCATGTCGATTTTTAAATGATGCATTGAGATTATTAATTTTAGATTTACAGTTTCACTGTTCAACTTAATTCATCCGGCTCCCTAATAATCATGTGTGTGCCATTGTGTACTCCCACTGAGTCTGCCTTATCCTCATCTGCACTCTCATCTGTCAACGAATCTTCAATTAAAACCGTTGACGTTCTAGTGGAATCCTGGCTCTTGTACTTTTATCTACCCTCTGATTTGGGTGAGGAGGGGCACTTGATAGCCAGAACTGTATGGCGACTATTTGATTATGATTCTGAGATTCTGGACCCTTTATATGGATTGTGACAAGGTAATTTAGGGTGCCCTTGTCAAGTGTTGTGCGACAATTGGTCTTAATACAATTCATCAAGGAAAACAGTGTCTCCTTTTTAGCATTTGAAATTGGCATGGTAAACAGGAGCTCAACTAATATTAGGACCTTATTCAACTGTGCTTTGCGGCTTGAGTCAAAGATCTGTTTCCAGACATGCAGGTAGGGTGTTCTCAAAGGGTCAAGAAAATTCTTGGTCTAGCTAAGGAGATCATGCTACTAGGCCAGTAAATCACTTAGTGACCCAATTAAGCCATCTTTTGAAAGAGGTTCTCTGAAGTGGTTGTCTTCTTTTGTCTTTTGTCACTCTTCACCATTTGAAATTTGAAATTTGGAGAAGCTTTGGAGATGCTGAAGATAAAAACCAAACTTTTCCACAAGAAGCTGCAATGCACTGAGCTTGTGACTGATTCAGCGGGTTCCTAAGAGTGAGAGGAAAAATTTACATTTTACTAAGAAGCCATGAATAGACAAAAACATAAAGAAATGTGTTACTTAGAAGGCAAGCCATGGATAAGCAAAGACTAATGGCCTACTTTGATAGCCATATGTTTGGAAGAGGAGTATAAGAAGTGAAGTGTGCCATGCCTAGTTTAACAAAAAGAAAAAAAAATCAAAAACTCAAGTTATGTGTCAGCAACATGCAGTCACACAGTTAAAAGAAAACTGAAACCAAACGTTACCACACGCTCGTTTCGGTTGGATTCCGCTCTGTTGAAATTGAAAGGGCTCTTGCTGTACATCAAGTAGAGGTTGAGCAGCTGTCAAAGCTTCTTGGGCAAATTTTCATACATGTAGTAAAGACATAACAACACTTCAGCTGTGTCATAGAAGATGGTACCCTGTAAGGCATCTTTTTGGTCTAGCTCCAGTCAATGGGCCACGCACCATAGGTAAACCATCCAGGGAAGTTTTCTTTGAAGGATACTTATGACACTGTCCTTATCTCCACGGTTCCATCAGAAGCAAAACCAATGAGCTTCGACCTCTCAAAGGATTCCTCAGTTAGGCCAATGCTTTCAGAGCTGCCCTTTATTTCACTAAAAATGCCCGCCACATTACTGTACTGCAACTCCACCAACCTGCTGATGTAAATATACATCAAGCTTAGTTTAATATTACTCAACCGAATATAATACAGTTTCCTTTGAGGAATGCAGAATAATCTTGATAATTTAATAACTGTTGACACCTGTTATGGTTGCAGTAGTTACCAGAAAGAACAGGAATAAAAAAATACCCTGACACTGGCTAAAATATTGTGTTGGACGTTTCGGCAACTGCTGTTGCCTTCCTCAGCAGGAATGAAAAATGCAAAAATCTAATGGCGTCCTGATGGTACACGAGGTGTATTAATATCAAATCGCTCTTCAAAAGAATATTTTAAAAATAAAATAGACAATAAAAACGAAGGTCTCCAGAGCATTCTAAAATATTTTTACAAATTCTTTATGTCTCGATCACCGTGTCTGTGTACAGAAAAGCTACCCACACCGACCGCTACCTTGACTTCAAATCTCACCACCACCCCCAACATAAGTATTCGGTTATACGCACCCTCATGGATCGCGCAAAGAATATTCCATCCACGGAAAAGGAAGCTGTACGAGAAACTAAGAGAGTAGCAAAAGCCCTTACCGCTAATAACTACCCTGCCAATTTCATCTACAATGGTCGCCAACGAAACGACAAGAACAACAAGAAGTAAATGATTCCGACCAGCGCGGTATGGTTGTTTTGCCCTATGCCAAAGGATTCTCCGAGAAAATCGCGAGGGTTCTTTGAGGTTTCAACATCAAGGTCTCTCATAAACCTATTCGGACAATCTCAAATATACTTAAAAACCAAAGGACAAAATCGAAAGGGAGGCCTCTAGAGGAATGGTATATAAGGTCAAATGCAAAGATTGTGATTGTATTTACATCGGTCAGACATCGCGTGCGCTAAAAACGCGTCAAGGAGCACTCAAAGGCATAGCAATGTTAGATAAAAACTCCTTGT
>BLFN01000201.1:1584405-1589405 GCA_014634225.1 Acropora yongei | reverse complement strand
TAACAGGAAAATGACCACCATAATGCTCATTCCGCTCTTTCTCTCATAATGCCTTGATGACCCTTGTGAATGCGGTCGAGCATCTCCAGTCATAGGGACGTTGGGATGACGATCCTTACGGCTTTGAGGAGCACTCCATGGACAACTGAAAGTTCATCCTGGACTTGCCAATAGGGTTTAAGAGCATCTGGTACTCTGGTTCGGTCTGGCCAGCCTTCACTGCAGTATTGCTTCAGTTTTTGACAGACTTCGGCATCTTCTTGTTTTTCTTTTATTCGCTAGAGCTGGGTGTTTGAGGCTGGAGGGAGGGCAGTACATATTGAACGCATGAATCGATCTCTTCATCAGTTCTTGACTACCTTACAGTTGCTCTTGATAACGCGTCAGCAGTAATCAAACTCTTGCCGGGAACGTGGGACAATGTAAAATCAAATCTTAACAGGTGCATGCGGAGTCGTCGGAACCTTGGTGACATTTCTTCCAAGTTTTTTTTAACCAAGGATTGGAACCAGAGGCTTGCGATTGGTTGCTACATGGAACTGCTTTCCGATAAGGTAATCTGCCAATCACTCACAAGCCCAGGTTGTGGCAAGGGCCTCTTTTTCAATCTGGGCGTATCGCCTTTCGGGTGGCGGAAAGTGCCCAAGATATGAAGACCACTGGTTTCCAGTTTCAATCCTGCTGTTTCTGGGTCATCACTGCCCCCAAGCCATACGAAAATGCATCAGCTGACAAAGTAGTCTCGAGTGCGGAATCAAAGATCACGAGGACTGGGTTAGAGCTCACTTTCTCCTTAATGACATTAAAGGTGAGCTGTTCATGAGGACTCCAAACTTCTTTTTGCTGAGAAGTTCTCTAAGTGGGTGGGTGAGCTCATCTCGCCTCGGGACGTACTTTCCTGATTGATTTACCATTCCAAGGAAACGTTGAAGCTCGTGTATATCAGTCGGCTCAGTTATGTGCTTCACTGCAGACACTTTACTCGGGTCAGGGCGGATACCGTCTTTGCCAACCAGATGGCTCAGAAATTTGACTGTCTCTTTCGAGAAGTCACATTTCTCCCAATTTAACATGACTTTGGCCCATTGGAGGCTAGTTAGAACAGCTTCAAGCCTTTCGTCGTGCTCTGGTTGGTTCGCCCCATACACGATGATGTGATCCATCTGACATGCGACACTGGAAAGATCTTCTAGGATCAATTGTATGCTTTTCTGAAAGTGCTCCGGGGCGGAGGAGATGACGCGGATAGCAGTAGTGACCCCAGTGTGTCATGAATGTGGTGAGAACCTTGGAACTATCTTTTAGTTCCGCTGCCAGAAGTCACTGTTTGCATGCACCTTAGAGATGGATGACTTTAGCCCCTGCCAGCTTCCCAAGGGTTTGCTCTGTTGTAGGCATGTCGTGATTTTCACGTTAGACCGCTTTGTTCAGCTGGATAAAGTCCCCGCATATGTGGACCTTTCTGTTGGGTTTTGCCAACTATGATGATAGGTGAACACCATTGAGTAGGGCATCCACTTTTTCGATCCCTTCCATGGCTTCCATCCGCTCCAGCTCATCTTTGACGTTTGGCAATACAGGTATTGGAACACGTGTGGGGGTGGTTTGGTTGAACTGTTCATGAGAGGGTGTCATTTTAATTTTGTATTCACCGTCCATGCAGCCGAGACCACTGAAAACGTTTGGAAAGCATGCTTTGATATCGTCCGCTGATTGCATGACAGTTCCCACTTTGGCAACGGTGTCCAGCACTAAACAGGCCGATCTTCCTAGCAGTGGGGTCTCCAGATTTTCAACAACATAAACATCTTCGTCACACGATTTTCAGTTTAGTTGCAGTTTCGCTTGGACTATACCCAGACAGTGAATTTTGGTTTTACAGGGCCTGAATAGCCTCTTGTGTGCTTTTCAGGACATTCTGAAGAAACGACTGTAAATCGAATCACGTCAGCACCCTTATGTAATTGGAACTTGATTATCATGCCATTTACTTTGATCTCCTCACTCCATTTACTTTGATCTCCTCACTCCAGTGTTTCATTTTCTGCTCTTTTTTCCAATTGCTCCGAGGAAAAAGCCATCATCTTCGCTATCGGTCTTGTTTTTCTTTTCTGCATGTGCAGCTGCGATCTCGTTCACTTTCTTTGGGGCAGAGAGACAGACTTTCGGGAGAGGGGCCTCTTTTGTTGCATCTAACGCATGTGGCACCTCTAGCTGACATTTTTTACGTTAGTGGTTTTCCGAAGTGCTACCGCTACACGTGCAATTTTTTAAGACCATGTCAACTTCTGGTGATGCTGGTGAGTCAGTAGAGCCGCTTCAAAGAATTTCTTGCTGCTATTTAACCAACTCGTTCTTCCTTGCTTTGTTAATGGCTGTTTGAAGTGTGAGACTTGAATCCATTTGAAGTATTTCGCTCAGCTTTACATCTTGCAAACCCAACCATGGTACAATCATGGATCAATTCTTCTCTGAGGGCTCAAATTCGCAGTGTTCAGACAAACAGTACAGTTTTGTTATGAATGCATCGACTGGCTAACTGGGTTCTTGTTTCCTCATGTTGCACTTTGCACGTTCCAAGATCACGTTTCTTTTGATTATGAAATGTTGATCAAATTTCTCTTTTACTTTGGTGTATTTCTTCTCGTCTCCCTCAGTGAAAGTGAAACTCTTGACAATATCGTGTGCTTTATTGCCCATGAAGTAAATCATTGTGTGATTTGCAGGACTTCGTCCTTCTTGTTGAGTTCTGTCGATATGCGATATCGCTTGAAGCGCTGTATCCATCTGGGCCATTATTTGGGATTCTCGAAATTGAAGGGAGCGGGCGGTGCAATAGTGTGTGTCGCCATTTCTTGAGGCTGATCAACTTCGGACACCATGTACAATTTCTAACTTCGAACTAAAGAGATCACTTGAGTCATGTTTTAGGTTAAGTCTTCATCACTTTATTTTACCACCCCCTATCAAGTTCCATGTAACTGAGACTAGTCAAAGATTAACATCACCCACATTATGGACGAAAGGACATTGGACATTTTGAGCTGGCTTATCGCATCATGGGCTGCAAACTGTGCTAACATGTTCCACTTTGTGATGGTGTTGCAAACTAGTGTCTTATCCCTAAAATAGTGATGGAAATTGATACCCCAGCATTACGCCCTTGTCTACATCCATGTCCTTAGCCCTTAAACAGAAAACCTTGAAAACTGAATTGTCTATCAAACACTCAATGAGGGGGAGTACATGGCTAAGGGCTGAGACTTTATTCGCTTGCAAAACGTTTGTGGTGATATGTGAAACCATGTTAGTTATGTTGTACAAAACGACTTGAAAATCTACATTATCATCTACCTATCATGTTTTGGTAATTCATGCCATAAAATGAGTTTTTGAAGGTGGTTAAATTACACAGCAGCTGGCTGTCAGCAGCATTCCTGTATTGCACTAATTGTGCTGATAACCTTTCAAAACAGAACAGATATAACCATCCACACCAGCATCGTCACTTCTGACAAAAATCACCCGAGAAGTTATGTGAATGCATGTAATAACCTCGAAATTGTGGGTTTTCTTTGACCCCAGTGGAGTGCTTCCCAACAACACTTGACAACAGAAGTTCTGTCAAAATTGAATCCTTGCCAAGAGCAACTCCAATTCGACAAACGTTTATTTCAGTGTTCTTAAAACATTCACCCCAACATAACCCACACTTTTTTGTTTCACTAAAACCGGAATTTTACCAAAGCTAGGTTCTCTATGTAGTGTTTTAAATTGCACTGTATTACTGCTCGAGTTCCTTTTGTATGCATAATTGCACCATTCTCTGGCAAGTTTTTCAGCTCTTGAGTGTCTGGGTAATCTGGTGGGTGTCTGGGTAATAGTCTCAGTTGGGAAAGCTGTGCAAGGGATCAACAGTTTAAATGGAGGAAGGAAGATTAAACAAATGTCCAGACTCAGAAATTTTGATAAAATCAAAAGTCTTGAGGTGAATTCTACAGCAATGCTTTTAGCTTGAGCATCCTCACGAATATGCTGGCCGGCATTTTTAGCAGCTCCTAATCTCGTGCTGATTTGATCAGGAATTTCATGCAAACCACGAAACATGCGCTTCAAGTGGGCAAGCATGGACTCAAAGACAAATGTAAAGTGAACAATCAAGGGTCCATGATTTCTGACTTGATGAAGTAAGTGTGTGAAGGCATGCAAATTGTACGTACATTCAGTTTTATGATAAAGGATGGTAATGAACAGGTATAGGTTGCAACCTTGTCATCGGCTGTGCCAATGGCATGTTCTTTGATTTCATCAGTACATGGGAGTTTGGTTGCTGACACTAGAAGACTGTGATGGTAAAAGTAGTCTGTGGGAAGATAAAGCCTTGAGATAGGCAATCCTGCATGCAGAAACAAAGCGTGCTTTTCACTTGTTTTCCACTTGTGAAACTCTTCAACAGGCCTGAATCTCCTCTTGAAATCATGAGGCAATGTTACCTTAGAAAGCTTGTGGCTGATGTGTACTTGGTCTGCCCAAGATTTTACTTGGGCAAGATCCTCCAAGCCACTTGCACAACCGTCTGGTGAATTCTCCCTCGATAACTTGATGCATGTAGTTAAGAAGCAGCGTATATGTTTCTCCCTGTCCAATTATGGCATCAGATTATTAAATGTTGCCTTTTCTGAAGCTTGTTTACTGGGCAAAGAACAAGGACCAGCATAGTTGAAGTCAAATTGGCTATGGGCTCTCACCCATAGCGGCCTTATTACAGAAAATATACATTTACTAAAACGATAATCTTTAGTCATAAATTTCATTGAAATTTTATTTGCCCCAGTAAAAGTAAGTGCTAGAAAACGCAGTGGCAACAAATGTGTGGAGAACGGGCGGTGGAGGGAAATGTTTGTGGGTGAACTCGCTTCTGTATGGAATAACTGCGCTGTCAGGGTTGGTGTTATATAAAATTTTCTCAGGGGGGAATATCAATAATATCAATTTGTTGT
>BLFN01000201.1:1566895-1574395 GCA_014634225.1 Acropora yongei | reverse complement strand
GGTCCGGTCTAATGCAGGCGTAATTTTTTTTGTTTTTGTTTTGTTTTGTTTTTGTACTTCTCGCGAAAACAGACGGCCAGCAATTTAATCTGTATCTTGGTTTTCTCTACAGCATAAGAAAGGTTGTTTTACGCTGCAAATTTTAACCGCAAAATGTGAGTTTTTCTCTCAGCAATACGACACACGGTTCTCAGATCAATGCAAACGAAGGCTCATGTTACATTCTATATCTTCGCTTCTCGTACTGATTTTGTGGTTCTCTGAAGTGTCTTTGAAGGCAATTAGCAGGGCTAAGAAATCAGCATTGGAGATGAAAATTGGTCAAATAGTACATCATGTGTTGTTTTTCCTCAAGCGATTGTGGCACTTGGAATTTCTTGTTAACGTCTTCTGCTACAGCGCATCAAATCTGGTTGGGATGCAAAAAATTGGATTTTGAGCCTCCGTGATATAGAGCGTTGTATGGGTCAAGCTTCGAAAATAATGTTCGATGAAAAGCAGGGCCAGTAGCAAATGTTGACAAAAAGTAACTAACAAGGATTGGCGAGAAAGGTTTCAAGAACTAGATCGGACCATGGCACTTGTTCCCGGTAAACCAGAAGTCATTCTATTTTCATTTTCTTTTACTTCTGCCATACGTTTCTTTAGAGCGTATGGCGGCCATATTGCCATGTATTCCTGAGCATGCGCCGTTGCCTTGTCCACAATTTCTGGCCATGGAAAACAAACGGCGGTTGCAAACATTATCATTAGACAACGCATGGTCTAACAAAAATTTGTATTACTTGATGTTTCGTATGCTACAACATACATCTTCAGAAGTGAACGCTTATAACTGTTACAAACTTTAAAAAAATGCAAAAACTAAGAGGGGAACTAATGACAAGATAAAAAGCAATGAAAAACTGATGCTGCCGATAGTTGATACTACCAGTAGAAATTAATAAAGAAATAGCTTCTCACTACCAACATTTTCATTAAGTGAGGGTTTCAACTCACTGATCAAAACAGTTTCTTTAATTTTGCACTGCAAGTCGGACTTTCCAGTAGCGAGGATATCAAAATGGCCCCATTTGATATTGTGACTGGTAGAGATTACATGGTCAGCCAAAGCGCAAGGGTGACAACCCTGTGAGAGAGCCTTAAAACGTTCAGTCTTCCTATCATGTAATTGTCGTTTCGTTTTACCAACGTAGAAAGAATCACATTTCCAACGATTAGCCCTGTACACTACTTTCGAGCTTTGAGAGCGGCTCAAACGGTCCTTGTATGGAAAGAAAGACTTAATCCGGCAAGTTTTATTAAAAATAACCCTAAGTCAAGTAACCTATAATCTTCGCAGTTATGAACGCACTTTAAGCTTGAAAAAGTCAGGACTTCAAGGGGGTTTGAACCTGTGACCTCTCCATACCGGTGCAACGCTCTAACCAACTGAGCTATGAAGCCACTGACGTTGGGAGCTGGTGAAACATTTGATATGTCACCTCACAATAACATTAAGATTGACAAAACCGTAAAATTTACTAACACAAGATTTAGCACGTCGCGCAAGAACTTCACTTTGAGAACCCAAAAAAGGCAAGACAAGGAATATATCTTTCTTTGGAACAGTGGCGATAGGCTCTGCAGACAGCTTTTGTCTGCTCAAAACATGATTAATGTTATAAGAAAGCACACCTCTCGGGTGACCATTGTGAAGGAGATTCTTCTTTAAATAAAAAAGTGCTGACTGTAATAAGGAGGAACTCGAGCAGATGCGTAAACAGCGATAAGTTAGGGTACAGATTAGGTTGATTTTATACTTTCTAGGAAAGAAAGAGTCCCAGTTGGTGTAGAGGTATAAGGCCAGTGAAAGTTATTTAGCAGTCTGTTGCCCTTGCTAGTCAGATGCAATCTAGAAGAATGTGTTGAACCATAACATGTTGAAATACATTAAAATAAACTATGCAAAGCCACCGCCCCTGCTATTTGGCCAAAGATGAATTTGGTTTCTCAGACCTCACCCTGTCTAACTGACAAAGTTGGTGGTCAGTAACTCTCGAACAACATTCTAGGTATTCTCTATCACGTAGGTCCTTATATTGGTAGAGAGTTTGTCTTTTTCATCAGGGCTCAAGTAACACAGCACCTGGTGTGCTTCGTTGAAATATTCCTTTACACTATCCAGTGTTTCCCGTTTGTTTTCGAGCAAAAGATAGTCTATTCCTTCATGGAGGAATGAACAAATATTTTTAACCTGTTTTGAATGGGCCTCATTTCTTTCTTTAATGGCGATTTCTAATTTGCATTCAAGACCCTTTTCCATCAATTTCGGGTCACGTTTTGGTTGACTTTCTGGCATGATGTTGTTTTCACATGTCTCCTGGTTATCATGGATACTTTTACGTGCACCCAAGGTCGTTCCCTTCATTAAGTAACTTATTGATTCTTTGGTGCTTTCCTTTCCGATGTTCCGTTCTGAATCGGTACGTTTGCGAGTGTTCATCTTCTAAGCATGTCAAAAACATAGAGTTCTGGTGTCTCTCTTGAGTACCAGCTAGTTACTTTATTGTAAGAGCAGGCGATGGGTCCAACTGGTGAAATTGCGGTTCAATTACTGACTCTGTATTTGAGTTTTTGATGTTTCATTGAACGATTTAATCAATGACTAAAGCAATTGAAACTTGTCGGGAGAAAAATCCCATTGAGCCTCTCTCCACTTGATACCCAATAGGTGGTGGTTGCTTGTGCACTCTTCAATTTTCAAGAGGTACTATGTAAATGAGTTATCTCTTTCATGAAAAGTCCAGTTTAGCATATCACTTGAATAAAATCATGCAATTGGTTTGCTTTTTCTATCAGAGGCAATGTTTCCTGGCATTGTTAGTTTTCACTCTAACAGAAATACTTAAGGCAATCGATCATGATGTAGTTATCAAGTGATACAAGATTAGAGTGCAAATTAGCCAATCAGAGCATTTACTCTGAATACTAGTCTTGTGGCTTTGCTGATTTTTATTTCACCACACATCACTCTAAAATCTGCATAAATATAAAACTAAATGGTGAAGTACACTTTTAAATGGACGCTTGTTAAATAAAATAAGTAAGACCAGGATAAAAGGGAATTTTTTTATGATTCTCTGTATTCCTGTACATAATTTATATCAACAGTTGCTTAACTAATTTCGTGCTTGATCTTTTATTCCTGTGATTTGGGCTTAACACACAGATCGATCAATCCGAGCAAGACACTTTGTTGTATTGTTACCTCACAATGATCTAACAGTTTGCATAAGTACAGAAAGACAAAAGCAAGTACACATGGGCCAGTGTATGTAGTAAAGCTACCATTACAAATTCTTATGCATGTTTGAATTGAAATGTTTTTAATGTAGATTGATTCAAACTTGTTATATATGCCTTGTAAGAAGATTGCATTTAGATATATTATCAAAAAGGAAAAAGCTAAACCTACTGTAGTAAGCAATGATCAAATGACAAGTTATTCTTCCTACAATAAGCAACATGACTAATGATATACAGTTGAGCCCCGCTATTTCGAAGTCCCAAGGGGGATAGAAAAAAGTTCGAAATAGCGGGGATGATTTTTAAATCACAGATGATGCTTATGTAGTGACTACTATTACAGAGTTGCACTTTGCAAGTACAAAGTAGAGGAATTGAGGACAACTGAGCAAGGCAGGTTTCCAAATTCCAAAGGCCTTTTTCTGCTGATTAGGTCAACAGAGAAAATATATATGTTCTTGAAGTTAAGAAATTGTCTGAGAAAAGACCTCTTTAGATCAGAGCAGTACCACAATACAAAATTAACATTTGTGAACTCTTGCATATTTGGAACACCAGGAAGTGTTTTACCTTTAAATGTTCTTTTCTAGGTGGAAGCATTAGGCATAAGCCATTCAGATGAAGCAATTTCAAATGTAGCACAGAGTAATATTGCATGTTTGTTGTACTGTAGACAATTCATGCTTACTGCAGCATATAAATGGAACACAATCAAAATATGTATACAGTATCATTAAAAAGTGCAAAGAAACGAAATGTTCCGAAGACAAATATCGATTACTGAATCAGTTTGTAAACGTTCACGTTTGGAATATCAGATACATTTTATTTTCTTTTAAATGAAATAAAGAAGTCAAGGGTTGTCTGCTTGAGCGAGATGTCACACATTTTGTTAAGCAACGTGGTGACTTTACTCGCAGCTTGGACGAGTTCTTCGTTCCCGTGAAACTCAGCAAACGTGGCAAGGTCATCAGCAGCTGCTAATGCTTCTCTCACGGACTGAAACTTTGGTTCACCTAGGGGAGGGTCAGAGTCATCAGCTCTATTGTCCGCAACAGTCACGTCCTCATCGCTTTTATCAGGTACCTCGAGTAGCTCCTTTCTTACTTTAGTTTGCCATTCAGCATTATGAACATCAGTCAGTGGCTGGAAGCAGGGAACAGGGTGATCGTCAATATACTCATTCACTGTCACTAGGCCTTCATTGGTGGGGTCTTTAGTCGGTCCAAAGTAAGCAACTCTTCTCCTGCGAAGGGGTCATCATCCTCTTTGCATCCTTCATCAGAGAAATAGAAACTTCGCAAATAGTAAGTGGGTCTACTTCTTGCCACGCTTGTTCCATCCATCTTATGGCCTTGAGAAGGTCGATTGATTTAATAATGTCACTTGCCTTCCTGTGGGCATTGGTGCGCCCTGTCTGGCAGCAAACATACTCGAGAAGCTTCTTCCTGAACTTCACCTTCCAGTTCTTGATTACTCCTGCATCTAGACACTGTCTGTTCTTGAGGCTGTATTCTTTGGGAGAAATGCCACTTTGATGTTGGAGCTTTCTGAAACATCTAGGTGTTTTACTTTTGCCAATAACGAGTAATGTCTTGTTTTCTCCAGCTGCATTAACAAAGAACACAACAGTTGCTCTTTGTTTTGCCTTTTTTCCACCCCGACATGGCTTTTTCTTTTCTGAGGGACTTTTGGGGCAACGCTTTCCAGGAAGCCCCCGACTCGGCCTTATTCCAGATATCCCAAGGTGAGTTCTTTGACTTTTTCCATCCAGCTGCACACAGTATAGTCATTTATATTGCCTTCTTCACCGGCCATATTTCTTTGTGCGAGGTTGTGCTGATTTTTCCATTTCTCTAGCCAGCCATTTGAAGCCTTGAATTCTTTCTTTCCAAGCCTTTCAGCAATGGCAAGTGTCGTGTCCTGTAACATAGGACCACTGACGCTCTACAGCGTTGACACCACTCCCACAGAATTCTATTCAGCTCACCATACTGCTGCTCGGGAAGACTATGTATTCTTTCCAGGTTTCCACTCTCGTTAAATCCCCCACCTTTCTAACAAGAATTTATTTGACGTAATAATGTTGTTAATCTGAGACTTTTTGCATGATAAATTGGCAGCAACTGTCTACTGCTAACAGATGGATTTTTTTTAGCATCAGAAACTTTCATTTAACTCCTCCGTTACGATCTTGCTCTATGCTTTTCCGTTTCTCTTTTGCCCTGGTAGGTTCTTCAGTACTTGGTCCACTGGAATTTATTGATAATGACTGCTCTGGACAATCTTCAAAACCAGTTTCACTCTTGCAGTAGCAGACACCACATCTCGACATGCTTTGGAAGGCTTTCCAACCTTTGGTTTCCTCTGGGGCCGTATATTAACACCCCTAAGGATTACGCACGGGATTTCTGCATGTAATGCATACAGCTTTGTTGGTGCTTTACACGAAAAACATTGTCGGGAGGATATTCTGTAGCCATCCAAACAGGATGGTTGGGACGCGTGTTTATAGCTCCGTGATGTGAACATTTGGGTAAGCCATATTAGATATCTAAAAGAAGTGCAAGAGAAGCTAGGACATCAAGCTCATCCTCTCATTCACTACCATCGCGTAAAAGAAATCGCGCCCATTTTAGTAGTGACGAAATGGAAACCAACGAGGAAAATGTATCGCTTAAACAAATTTTGGACAAACTCGCATGTATGGAAGACAGAATTGAAGAGTACTTCTGAAGTTTGAAATCCGAAATATCTCACAGAAATATCACAGTGCCGAATTCAAAGAGGAGGTTGAAAATATCAAAACCAATTTGAAAGAGGTAGAAAAATCCCCTCAGGCTGCATGAGACAGTATTAAGAGGCTGTCTCTGTAAAAACCACCCACTCAATTTCGCGTAAAAAATAATTTTGCCTGAAACTCTGCTAACGGAAAGACTTTACCATGTTTAGAATAAAAACAGATTTGGTTTGAATCGGAATGGTTTTTCGGGTGGGTTTGGAGCCAAAAAAATATTTGGCTCAGTCAGCGCCCGTCGCAAAGTCTCCAAAAGCATAAAATTGGCATTTTTCGTGTCGCTGTAAAATATTTGATTCGCATCATCCAGCAATGGATCTTAGGTCAATTTACTCATCAAGCCTTGCAGTTTTCCGAGAGACTAACACATTTTGTTCTAATTCATTTCGCAAGATGAAATCAAGCACATAACTCAACACTATCGATCGCTGTCGAATGACGGCCCAAAATAGCCTGGGTTTAGAAGCTAATTTTGATTGTTTGGCACCGAGTTAAAGACTCTAGTCTACACAGCCGAAAAGTAGAGTCCTTTATCGACAAAAATATGCAAAAACCACTGTACGATTTTCGTATTTCAAAAGTTATGGTCATTTGTATCAACACATGTACGAGCACTTGCGACTTTCAGCCCTAAAGCAAAATCGGACAGATTTTATCATAAGTACAGCTTACCTGCTTCGCAACTCGGGTTTGTTTCCAACTTCAGCCATTTTACAAGCTTTCGTATCATTGAATTGAACGACAGTTTCAGAGAATAGGTAGGTATTGCGTTCGAAACTTGAGCACGACTTTTGCTAGTTCCTCGTAAGCGAATAAAACTCCACTCCACGGCCACATTTTGAGATACTCTATCGAAACATTTGTTCAGAACTGGTTTTTTTCGTGAATCAGACAATAATTATCCAAATCTGGTGTTAAGGAGAAACTGGTGTTCTAAATACTTGAAATTTTGAAGAAATCAAACCATATTTAGCTAGCTCAAAGTTGGAGTAGCAGTCTAAATGCTGATTCCTCAGAGGTCCGCTTAAGAACGCCACAATTAAAATCCGCTTGTCACGACAGGCAATGATCTTGAGGGATAGTTTTAAGCAGACTCCAATAATGGAAAAAAAGTGTTTATTTGAGACCAGAAGGGGGTTATTTTGTAGCGAGACTACAACTTCCCGAGTGTAGGAGTAACATCGATGACTAGCTACGAAGGTGGTATCTCAGCCAGCATATTGAATCCGTGCAAGAACAGGAGTTAATCCTCAACAGGTCGGGTTTGCCACATGAACTTGCCTCGGAAACACTTGAGCGACCATGGATCTGTGCGAAGCATAGGCATGACATGGGGAAAAACTGGCGTCCGCGTCCGACATGCCAATACCCGTTGCATCCTGGCCGGAAGAAGGAGCTTAAGATGAGAAATGTAG
>BLFN01000201.1:1541895-1544395 GCA_014634225.1 Acropora yongei | reverse complement strand
ATGCAATCAGCAATATATAGTGCAAACTGCAAATTGTTAGGGACGGACCATTAGAAAAGTGGGGGAGGGGTTTGGCGAGAAAACCAAATAAAATTCGTGCAAAGAAGAAGGTACAGAAAAAGCATTCATGCACAAGGAAGGTCCAATTGTCACTTTTGTTTAACATACAAATTTGCCAGTGTCTATTAAAAAGAATTGTTATTCAAAGTATTCTTGGGGCCTTACCCCAGCCCTGCTTTGTTATTATTAATAAACATCTAATAGTGTACTTAAGTGTTTTCCTGACACTGCATAAAATGACAAATTTAAGGTGACTTAAATTAATTCATATACTACAATAGCCAGAAATGTCATTCAGAAATCAACACTATTACCATGTACAATGTGAATAGCTTCTTATTGAAACGAGACAATTAGAACCTTGTTTTTGTTTAAAGTTAGTATACCTAGAACACACTGTATATTGTGCTATCATAAAAATAATAGTAATTCACCTTTTAAGCGTACAGACGCAAGTCGTAACACACCCTCTAAGGAACTGCAAAATGTTGATATAATGCGTCAGAACACTATTATTCTGGTCCAAATCATCTTCATCATGCCACTAAAAAAGAATGCAAGAACGCAACACAATCGAAGTCAAACAGAATCTCAGCAGAGAGACAACAAAACTGAAGGACATCACGTTAGAACAAAATGGACTCGAGATGAATGCCGCTTTAATTGATTTTAGATCAGAAGCTGAACAAGTATTTCACTTAAAGGAATGCCCAAAGAAAGGAAACGGAGGGAAAATTGGAATTTTTGAACTCACTTAGCGAATTTTGAGTGAGGAAGGATAAGCCCATGTACAAAAAAAAAACGGGAAATTTATGAGATTTATATGAATATGCGAATTTGATGTAAATATCAAAGACTTGTTCTTAAGCCCTTACCAAAGAAATGCTAGAACTAAAGGACACTGAAATCAAAACACCCAGAATGGAGCCAGTGCCCCTCAATGGAATATCAACCAAACTGAACACAACAAGAACAAATGCTGCACATCACGCCGCAATCAAATACTGTTAAAAAATTCAATGATCTATCTGAACTCACAAACTCTGTCTACCTAAAAGTCAATGATGATTCTAAAGAGTTTCAAAACCGAGAACATGTAACATTTAACAAAATCCAGCCAAATAAAGAAGACCTACAAGCGTTAAATGAAATCACTGAAGCCCTCGTGACAACACAACCGGAAAATACTTTAACGCCTTTTGGAGGCCTATTTGGGAGACGGAAAGGAAAGCCAATCGAGAAGCTAAATGGACACAAAGGACTTGCTAAAGCTGTAAGCAAAATTATCAACAATGACATACTGGTGAAAAGGAAATGCATTATGATCCTAAAGATGGAAAACCCCCAAGCCAAAGACCACTATCCAGTCACGCAACTCAATACGATTTACATGACAATAACATCAGTCATAGACGGTTGCCTCAAAGAGCACCAAGTAATACACCAATAGATGCAGATCGACCAGAGAGGGTGCACCACAAACTCGATGGGATTCATAGACAACTTGTTAATTTATAAAACAACAGTAGAAGAGAAAAAAGACAGAATTAAAATATAGATAGGACCCAGCGCGCACTCTGATCGGTCGAAAATTTATGTTTTATCAGAGTATAAAACATAGAAAAAGTGTGTTTTATTGTTTTTCGCAAACTCTATATTTTAAAGCAAATGATGAAGCCTTAGCCATGTATTACACTATGATAAAACACTCTGGACATTTAAGACTCGAGAAAATTAATGTAGAACTAGAACGCCTAGAACTTTGATCTTGGGCGGTCGATTTCAGCTTAGACAGCAATCAAGAAATGGCTGAGAAAAACCCCTGCGAATGATTTGCCCAAAACTTCAAACCAACCGTATGTTTGTTGAGGCTCTAATTCTGGTTTCGCAAACAACTCTATTGATTTGTTTGGACTCAACGCAGATAATCAGAATCTACTCGATCTTCTAAATAATTTAGTGGGTCTAAAGTTTTGTGGCAGCGATGGGTTTCCCCAGAGATTATGTAGAAAGTGTTACAAGGAATTACGGTTGTTTCGCCTACAAGTCGATTCATTCACCTACACTCTGTTAGCCTACGTCCATTCGCCTATGCGCAGTATGTCAGTTTGCCTTTGTCTTAAACTCCGTGCTATGACAATTATTGTATTGAACAATTTATTCACCAACTTGATGTATGGAGCCAAAGTCAGCCGATTTGATTCGTGCGTAGTACAGTGAATTCAAAAAACAAATGTTCAACTTCGCTTTTGGGTCAAGTTGCCTTCGATTCATACGCGTAAAATCAAGTGTACAAGGACATAAAATTATGAATCACAATTTACGTAAAAACCGCCACATATAAGCAAGTTATGCAAATATAGAGGAATCTTCAGTTTCAAATTACATGGCTTTCTAGTTGGTAATTCTGCACAATAAGTGTTCATATTGCGAGATTTTA
>BLFN01000201.1:1531895-1534395 GCA_014634225.1 Acropora yongei | reverse complement strand
GGATTGCTGGATGAAGGGGATCAATGTTCCTTGTAATGCAGAATAAGTCCCATTTTGGACTACTGTTTAGCTGTCCCACTGTGCCACGACTTTTCAATGATTTCCGAAGGTTCTTCCGAAAGTCCTTGGCACACAAGGAGTCTCTCGACAAGTGGCAAAGGATTAGTTCCAGCTCGGGGTAGAGAGAGTGTACTGTCTCTGGACTGTTGGAAAGGTAGAATGTGTTCTCTTGCTTTTCGGTACAAGAATTGGACTGCTGACTATTATTTTCATTAACTGTGGCCACCAAATCTGTGTGGGCCACTTGGGAACCACAAGGAGACCTGTTGACTTTTCTTGTTGAATTTTCTGTAGCACCCTAGAGATAGGCATAAAAGAGGTGACATTTCCAAGACATGTGAAATGTGTTAATCGCAACAGCCCCTGGATCAGGGCATTAGGATACATAAGGTTGCAGTCAGAAGTTTATATGTGATGCAACAAGTTCAATGGTTGGGTTCACACCAAGCTTGTGAATAGACTCCTGAAAAAATTTTAGGGTTTGGAGTCCACTCCAACTGAGACCGAGATATTCGTGATTGTCAGTCTGCCTCAACATTGCTGACTCCTGGAATGTGTGAAGCAGTAAGTCAAATATTGTGAGAGGAACACCGCAACCAAATTTGTTTGGCAACTGCATTCCTATTTAGTTAAATGCTTGTGCCAATGTGATTTATATCATTCATTGCAGTAGAGTTATCATTCAGTACCTTAACATGTTTACCCATGATCGTCTTGACAAACGCTTTGAGGGCTAAAAATATTGCTAGTAGCTCTAAGTAGTTGATACGGTGTTCGGCATTCAAGTCGGTCCAGATTCCCCCTGTGCTCACTGGGTCAAGGAAACAACCCCAGCCCTTAGTTGAAGCATCAGTTTTAAGGGTAAGCTCTGGCTGGTCGTGGTGAACATTATAGCTAGACTCAATGCAGTCATTCCACCACTTTAGCTCAACATGAGACTCTTCAGATAGGGAAATGGTTGAATCAAAATTTCCCTGGTGACATTTCAACGCCAACGTTTCCTTCCTTTCCAGTTGCCATACATGACCCCCGGAAAGCTGGATATTAGATACCCAATGACTCTCGAGACTGCTCGAATAGTATATCACTTACTATGATAAAGGGGAGAACAAACTGAAATAACTTTCCTGCTCTTTTCTGGGGAAAGATAAACTGGCATTAAAACAGAGTCAAGTACAAGTCCAAAAAAAACTAAATTTTTGGGTAGGGATGAGTATTGTTTTGGTGGGGTGAATGACAAAAACAAAGGATATAAACATTTGTATTGTGCCAATGGTATTTCCCACCCAGTCCTCATAGTCAGAGCCTTGTAAATATGAGTCATCAATGTAAGGGGAAGAAATATGCCCCTGTCTACGCAGTACAGGATAAATTGGCTTGAGCAATTTGGTAAACTTTCGGGGACAAATGCGAGGCCATTGGGGAAGCAAGTGGGCATTGGGTAGAGGGTGTGACCCCTTTAAAACTTCGAATACTTTTCATAATGCTTTGCAATGGGAACTGAATAATAGGCGTCTTTGATGTCTTTGGAAGCCATATAAGAACCAAGTGTCATAAGACGAATAGCACACTCAAGAGTGTCCATTTTGAAGTCATTGCATTCCACAGGTTCTTAAGATTTAAAATCCTTCTATGAGATCCATCTTTTTTGGGGCGAACAAATATAGGTGAAACAAATTCCCCTGGTTCGTGATGTGCTTTAACAACCACAGCCTTTTCAAGCAAAGTGTTGATCTCAGAGGTGATGACTGACCTCTCCTTGTGGCTAAATACACCCTTATTAGGCTGACTAATATGGACAGGCTGTGAACTAAACTCAATGTATTGACCTGAGACCATATGAAGAATCTCTGGACCAGAAGTAATTTGGCCCCAGGTGGGTAAAAAGGCAGCTAATCTGCACACCTAAAAATTGCTTGCCCTTCTGGCAAAAAATCCATTCAGCAATGGAAAGAATGTAAGAAATATGTTTACCTGCCAGTTATCAAGTGGTGAAGTAATGCCAGCTATTTCCTCTCTGTCGCTTGAGGCGGTTTTTTCTTGTTGTATAAGAAGTTGTACAGGGCTGGCTTTTCCTGCTTCCATTTGGAGGTGTTCAAGTAGCCCCTGGACAAAGAAGGCTTATCACAATTATTACACTGGCGTTTCATGTTTTGGTTGAAAGTGCCTTGGCTAGATTTAGTAGCCATATGCCCAAGGCGGTTCGAAGCATGAATTGCATTCAGTTGTGTGACAGCATTTGTCTTTTAGCTGCAGGGTCTGGGAGATGGTGAGAGTCTCGCTTCTGACCCTTTTCGGCAGTGAAACTTGCGAGTCTCGTGTCGCGAGTCGCGAATGCCCTTGGGCCGAACTTCACAATATCACAGAATAAACTTGGTTTCAGATGATTTAATTCACGCTTCACAGTTCTCAGGTACAGTTCTCCTTCACTCTCTCCAGG
>BLFN01000201.1:1519395-1526895 GCA_014634225.1 Acropora yongei | reverse complement strand
AATTCTGTTTGTGTGATTTCCAAAACTCATAAATAGTTTCTAGTTAGTTACTACTTCTTAGACTTTTTTCCTTTAAATCAGTTTTAGATTTTACTCGGATTGAGACTGTTGATAAAGTATGATTGATTGATTAGGTAACCTTTGAATATAACTAGTTTTGGAATTATAGCAGTTTCATTAGATGTGGGAATTGTGAACAATTTTGTTTTTCATGCAAATTGAATGTGTTTCCACCATCACTTCAACTCTCTCCCATTCAGGCAATGCATAAATTTTTCAGGCAAGAAGATCACCATACGCCTATGAAAAATAATAATCATAAAAAGTTCTTTGAAATATTTTACATGATGAACATTGTTGCTGACCAGAGTGCACAAATCATACCCTACTTCAGAAGAAAGGGGTTCAAATCTTTTTTGCTATTTCTGACCAAAACATTTCAGAAATCCTTTGATGCTACACATACCTTGATAGCTTGTATAAGGGAGAATGAACAATGTCCAGGTTGCAGGGCTAGTGGTCATGAATAATACTGATGCCCAGAATTTTTCTAGGCTACTTTGTAACTGTTCTAACAGGCAACATCTATTTTATCAGCCATCAATATGGCTTACTCTAGCAGTTAAATTGATTCCTGATTAGCACGAGTCATCTGAATTTTTATACATGCCACTAAGTTGAATCACATACCAAAAGTTTCATGCGTTTCTTTCTGTAAAGCATCATGAGAGACTAGAGTGATATTGTCCTTAACGTAGACAGTTTTCTGTACTATTTGTGTGCTAAAACTTATAACCTCTTAATTTTAGAGAACATGTGACCACACCCTCTGTTTCACAGACATATGTGTAGGGTGGCCTGGGTCAGTGCACGATGCTAGAGTGCTCAGAAATTCACCACTATTTCAGTCAGCCGAAAATCAATTATTTAAAGGTGACACCCATCTTCTTGGGGATTCAGCATACCCACTTCAAAGGTGCATATTTCTGTACCAGTACATAATTCCAATGGATTTTGTGTTAGTTATCTTTGTTGATAAAAGTATTCCTTATTGCATATTTATGGCTATTAATTTTGTATTTACAATAGCTAATAATGAATGACATGGCATTTTCCTTTTGACACAGGTATGGTGCTACGTTACACATACACAAATCAAAAATAATACCTGCAAATTAGCGCACAAACCATGGCTGTCTGGTGATTACTATATCACAGTATAATTTATTTTTTCTGGCAGGTGGTTGCTGTCACCATTCCGAGATAATGGTACTTTAACAAGGCCACAGATTGGTTATAATGAAAAGCACACCAGGACACGCCAACCAATTGAAAGAGCATTTGGGTTACTGAAGGGAAGGTGGCGAAGGTTAAAGTACATTGAGATGGAAAATGTCCATGAGGTTCCATCGGTCATTTCTGCAGCATGTGTTTTACACAATTTTTGCCTGATTGCCGATGAAGGAAGCATTGAAGAATTCCTTGAACTAGATGATGATGGTGATGGTGATGATGACCAATCTGAATTCCATTTTCCAGTTCCTAGACCAGCAGCAGTTGCTAAGAGAAATCAAATGGTCATTTTTCTTGACCATTTAATATAGTTCTTATTTCTGAGACCAATAAGTTTGTTAAAACAGTTAGCTTGTTGCTGGACTGAAATCAGTACTGTATAAAAACGAAAATGGAAGCAAAATACAAAAAAACTGTCTCTGATAAAAAGGAATGAAGGTATGATGAGCAAGAGTTAGCAGCTAATGTACATTGCATACAATTTGCAAAATATTCCCACCACCATTACCTTTCACAAGTTGAGAGAGCAATACCAGCTTACAAATATAAATCCAAGTGACATACTCTATGCTTTTTATAAAATCTTATTCCCCCTTTGTTAAATGGTGAGACCACACAAAGATGGAATGAAGAGAGAGGTCTCTTTCCAAAAACTATCAACAGATTTCCTTGTTTGATATAGGTTTGAAACCTGTTAACTAAAGGAGTGGCAGGAAAATATACCGGTAGTATACAGCTATTTTATGTCACTTGAAGAAACAATGTTGTACTGAAAGATGTTGTGCACCCTTGAGTGATTCTCCAGAGACAGCGTAACACATAAAATTAGATGCAAACTGTCTGCAAAACAAATTATTAATGTTAAACGAAGCCTCATCACTATCAGCTGAGAACAAGTCATACTTGCATGGCACACAGTGTTGTTTATAATAAAGTGGATTGAAAAAAAAAAGCTCTCATAAGTTGTGGGTCTGAAAGCTACTATTACTCTTACTTCTCGATTTCTAATTTCAATATATAGAAATAAATATGACTGACATACAGACTAGGCATACAGTATATAGTATAGATTCAGTATAGATATCAACCAACAAACAAACAACCTGTATATTTACAGTAGGCAAACTTAAAATGTGGTGTACAAGCATAAAGGGTATATCTTTTTCAAATCATGTTTCCAGTGAAAGAGGTCAACAAACTTACAGGGAAGATCACACCTGGGACACCTGGAAATGCTCCCAGGAAACAAAATCACAAAAACTGCTTGAAAATCTTCAGAGGATTATGCAACCCTACTTTTGTATCATGCAACTCGAAATTTCATAATTTTGCAATTTTGACTGCTTTCTCTGAAACAGGGGGGAGGCAAGCAAACACAAGCTTAACTTATGAACTCGTAGATGAAAACAAAAGGTGACAAATTCATTTTATTTATTTATTTTTATAAAAGCGTTTCAAAACGCTTAATCTCGTAAACACAAGCTAAAAAGCTTAAAAGGTGTACATTTTTATTTTAATAAGCTTACATCGACCGTAGGTCAGGTAAGTACAAGCAAGAAATGTAAGCAAGAAAACGTACACTTGGATCAAAAAAGTTAAGATTATTATCATACAGAAGTTAAGCTTCTATCAAATATTTCAAACTTAGGAAAATTCAAAATTTCTCGAAGAAGGTTTACGTACCTTACTCAAATTAAATGTATATGCCAACAAGCCATGCCAACAATAGCCGAGACGAAATGCTCAAAGTTTGGAGGTCGCACAATTTTCAAACTTTTGACTGGAAAATAGGCAAGATACTTAAGCATTTTCCTACTCCACAAGTGCAAAAGAGAAAATTCTAAAGGAAGAAACAGTCTCTGAGGAAACAGTCTCTGAACAACAAACCAATACACGTGGAAAACGAGAGTTGTTTTTTCTTAATGCTTGCGTGTTTGATTGACAGTAAAAGAAACTCTTCAGCTTTTATACTTTAGGCTTTTTTCTTTGATAGAATGTCCAGGAATCGAGCCATGATACCCATTTACTTCTCATGCATCCTTTCAGCGAGGTCAAAGTTTTGTTTCAGAGGCCGACGACTTCGACCTGCGCTTCCTTTTTTCAAGGGTAATTCCTCGTCTTCATCTGTGGATTGAGAGCCTGCACTTGCTGGAGGAAACGAGGAAACAGTAACCGGTGGAATAATTTTTGGGTCACCTCGGAAAAACTCTGCTAGCTCGTCTTCAAACTCGCACTCCTTCTTGTCGCTTCCTGTCATGGCGTTGTGCTCTCTTACCTTTTTAAACTTCTCCTCTAATTTTTTCCTTTTATTGCTGCATTGTTCTCTTGTAACTCTCACCGACCAGTTAGTGTTGAATTGCTCTGCAACTTTATCCCATGCCATTGTCGAAGAGGTTGGTTTTTTCTTGTCGCAGGGAAATCAATAATTTAGTGCTCTTTGACGACCACGTTAGAAGCTTTTCTTCGTTGTCGAGCCCTGTAATGAATTAGAATTTGCTTGTGAAGACCTTAGTAAGGCACTTCAGGAATAGCAATATTGCTCTCCATCAAAACAATGCACAAAATGAAGGTATAAATCTTTTACACTCACCACAAGTCTGTGAGGAACTTGTCGCCATTTTCTGCGCGTAGAATTCCTGCATAATTTCCGAGTTGCGTGCCAGACCAGGAGGACTGAGCGGCCCTACTCTATAAGCAGGGCCAGTTTGGCCAGAACCAGTTCTGACATTTCTCAGAACTCGCGCATTCCATTTACAGACGGACGGGCCTGACCGGCCAGTTCTAGCAAATGGAAAGCGCCCTAAGATAGAGCACAACTTGTGTGTCCGTCTCCTCCTGGTTCGACACAAGCTCATGGATCTCCTGCACCGTCACCTGAAATTCGTCATTGTGCCAGTTATGATTAAATATGGATCAATGTGCATTTGGTGAGCATAGTTCAAAGCCTGTGAACTTTAATATACTCACATCACCATCTGATGAGTCCAGCAGGTAGGCTTTACCATCCACCACTGCCACAACAATCCCACATTTCTCGAGCCGAGAGGCTGCCTCCTTGCTTCCCCACACCTGAGGTAGTAGCTGACGAAATTGCAGGTTATTCTCCTCATTTGCCAGAAATAGCTTGAAGTCAACAGGCTTCCTTGTTGCCTGCCCCTCCATGATAAACCGCTCGGAGAAGCCACGACGAAGTCTCTCCTGGGCCTTGATGGAGTCAGCCTGATATGAATCAGTAGAGAAGACAAAATTCTTCTTAGCCACCATTTGATCTAGCACCTGAAGGCAAACGTTGGTGGGAGGTTCTTCAGGGCGTGGAAAAGTGCATTGCCATCCTAGATGTAAAGGCTATCCGTTGGAAAAGGCACTTCCTCAGGAGCATCTTCCATCAAATAATGAAGCATTGCAGCCTTGTTTGTCTTATTGAAGAAGCCGTCAGCTGTACCAAGGCTGTCTGGGACAGGGGTGAGTGAGTACCGCATCAGCTCGTCAAGGTGAATGGGCTCATCAAGGTGCTGCGACTTGATGAGTAGCATGAAAGCCAGGTCACTTTGCTCACGGTAATGGATAACCTACAAAAAATCAAGCGATCAACGTTTTACACACGACATGTGTAGGGCCACATTCCCTGTGAGGCAGTGAGCTTGACTGTATTCTTAGAATCCTCCATGGTTTTCAGCTTTTGCCTAGTGGTTGGCTCAAAGAACAGCGTCTCAGAGGAGCCATTCATGAAGCGATCTCGTATAAACAGTTCCTTGGCCTCTTTACCAGCTGTTTCGGCACGTAGCACATCCAACTCCACCTCTGAAGAAACAGGAGCACCAGATGCCAGGCTGTAGAGGTGGTCCTAGTTGACTAAGGAGAAAGGATTGGCGAAGTTGCGTATAGCAGAGATGTTACGTTGAACTGCATCTTGACTTCTTTATCTCTGCTCTCTCTAGCTCACGGTGTTTTTCGGCCTTCGGGCAGTCCAGATCATTGATTAGGCCACACATCTCAAGCATCTTCTCAAAGTACTGAGCCCCAGTGGAGGTTGTACGGCACCACCGCTGGTAAGCACCAAACATGGATAAGAGCCCTACGAATCCACCTGGAACACAAACACAGCAAAATCGTCGATTATACTAACGACTAAAACATACGGCTTAAACTAGATTTTATTATTACGCCTGGAAGATATTTCAATAATAAGACTCCTCTGTAGTACACCTTGTACAATTACCTGTCCTAGATTTTATGCGCACATTTTTTTAAATGCCTTGGAAAATGGAGGGACAGAATATTGTTTTTTAGTAGGATTATTCTGTAAGCGTTAGTCTAAACACCAAAATAGTAAATATAGTACTCCAGTACCTGCAGACTTGGAGAATTTTGTGAATGTTTCTTCTATCGTCTTGTCGACTGCGCTGAGAGCACCCGATATTAAAGACCGCCCTACTGCAATGGCACCCTTCATAAGCAGGTTCTTGGCTCCAGGATGAGATTTTTCAATATTGGTCAAGAACACTTTGAGCCACCCCAGGTACCTGTGGAGGGCCGCAGGAAAGAAAGTATGTAACTATTTTACTAAAACTGTGCAAATAACAAAATCAATGTTACTCAAATAGTTTTAGGATGACATGTGAATTACCTTGAGTAGTTTGGCCCATCATATGCGAAAAAGAGGTCAGCCATATCCCTGTTACACATGTGGAAAAGGGGAAAGTTGTTGGTCTTCACCGAATACTGCAACATAAGTATGAGATGCATATGTTCTATCACACTCAGCCAGAATGTGGCTATCTTTCCAAGGTGACCGTTGCGCACCCGGTCTTCATAGGACACGTATCTTTCCAGGATGGTGAGTGTAGAGGGGTCCTGCAATGCAAGGTCGAGCTTTTCACGATTACAGAACTGTACTAGATAAAGTAGTGCCACAGGGTGGTAGACCTCAACATTTTCCTCCTCAGCGAATCTCTCAAATAATAACCTCTGCATAGCTTCACTAACTGTTTTCAGGCAGAACAGGGCTTTAGCGTATGCCTTTCCCTTCAACACACCATTCAGGCAACCAGTGATGACGAGCTCAGCTTCAATTAAGATCTCAGAGTAGCCTGAGCCCCGGCATTTGTTACCTGTCACCATTCCCATATATTTCATTCCTGTGTGGAACGGCCCTGGTATGACCACATGCTTCCTCTACTCATCTGGAAATTTCCAGATCAGGGGAAGGGCCTTCATACATCCACCAAGGTCAAAGGTGTTCAGCACGTATGCCTGACCGACCTCCATGGTGGCATCCTCTGATCGCCTCAGCAGCTCCCTGATCACAGAGACCTCTGTAAAGGGCTGGTTGATGTGGGTGAAATAGTCAGTGGTTGACTTTCGGGTGGGCTTCACGCCAGTAGCTGAGATAAAGCCACCAAATCCTGGGACAAGTTGCTTCTCGCCACTGCTCCCCATTACCCGTGCAAGTGACCACACGTGATACTCTTGGATGCACTTTGAGTAAACTTTGCTGTTTAAGAAGGGCAGAGTAAATAAAGCTCCCTTAGGAAATTTGGGCCCAACTCGGCTGTATATGTGGATTGGGGCTGGGGTTTCAGCCGTATCACCTTTCAGAGAGCGTGTTTGGCTCCGTTTATATATAGGGAGTGTCCGGCCATAGTTGCTGACATCAAACCCGAGTTTCACCTCTTGTATTATGATCTCACCGGTCCTATTTACCACATTTGAGCCATGAAAGTTTGTTGTTATTTTGTTCATATTGTCCCACACAAGATGAAACACCTTGTTTCCCTCGCCCGTAATGATCTGGGGAGTAAGGGAAGTGGAACCTCATCTAGGGCCTTGGCCAGTGCTGTTTCAAGCCAAAGTCGTAGGTCTCTCAGTGACCCAGCCTACTGAGTATGGTGGTAAGTTGTTTACTCCGATATAGGTGTCGTACAGTGGTACAAAGGAGGATTTGTTTTGACAATTTCCACTCTCTCTTCGTTACAGCACGGCAGATGTCCTTTAAAAGGGAAAATAGAGCAATTAGAATGATATAAAACTACCACAACCAGTTAAAATGACCTGTTAGTAACAGCTAAGCTCGTAATGGAGGAAGAATATGCTATACCTGGCCTATAGATAGGACGATCCATTCAGTCTTTTCACACCTCTCCACATCTGCTCCACCAGAAATGACATAGTTGAGGAACTTCACAAGGTCAGAAGGAAGAAGTTCGT
>BLFN01000201.1:1387808-1392808 GCA_014634225.1 Acropora yongei | reverse complement strand
TCAAGTTCGTCATCATCAGAACTGGAATCGTCATACTCCATCTGCTCCTCATCGTGGCCTTCATCTCCGCCTTCATCTGCAGCGAGATCTACATCTACAGCATCATCTGTACATTCTAGGGTTCGTTGATATACGTATTCGGGCATGGTTCCATGCTTAGACATTGTGGTTTCCTGCCTGTTTGTACGCTGGCGAACAGCAGCACCAAAGGTAGATGCGAATGTCCTCATTTCCTCGACGTCACTCGTATTCATCTTCACTACTGGCAATGGCTCTATCACCGAAAGGTCACAAAATTCTGTCATACGTTGGGGCTTGGGATACCATGGCCTTTTCACACTAGTGAAATAAAAAATAAAGAGGTTGATAACCGTTTCACACTTTCTTTTACAGTGTTTCCAAGAGACCTGCAATACTCTTGTTTCGACATGAAAGGATGTTTCCTGTGGCTTGTTGCGTGGAGATGCTCAACATCTAATGTTAAACAACTTAAGAGATCAGCATTTTTGTAGCAAAACTTGTCCACATTTCGAGACAATTGCCTAACACCCCAATGTAACAAATCCACTAACTTGACGGTAACTGCTGCTACGCATCCCTCTGGCCCATTTAAAGTTCTTTTGCCAATGTCTTCTTTCGATCGAACTGATTTTTCAAACTCTGATAGGGTGGCTTTGCAACCTGAGAAAAGATCAGCAGACTCTTGCAGCGTGTGTTTCTGATACCTTTCCCGTTTATTATGCACCGAGGCTTCGTAAAGTTTACCAACTCCTTGTAAAAATTTGGCAGTTTCTTTGACTTGCGTGATGATTTTAATGGAGTTAGTCTGTGCATCACACACATATGCAACGGAATCTAATTCGGTACATATTGCAATTGGCTGCTGAAATTGGCATGTCCCTGCTGGTCCATCTTGCGATCCTCTAACTCCTGTTCCTGCAAAGGCACTTATTTCATTGTTGTCTCTAATTGTGTAAATGCTGGATCTGTGCTGGTCGGCAAAAAGTGCCCCTCCATTCTCAAAAGGAGCAAGACAGCATCCTTTGCAATTTCCTTCATAGATGACGACTGGCATGTTAGTTTCAAGAGACACTTTCAAAACACCATCATGATGTGCAACAAACAGAGCACTACCACTTACAGTTAGACTAGAAACCCCTCCCCAGTTGTCATTGTAATCCACAATAACGGTTGTATTCTTTGCCTTTGTACCAACTCCATCGTAGCAGAGTTCTACAGATGCTATTTTCCTTTCCTTAGTGGCAGCTACGAACAGTAGATCACGGGAATGAATATGGGTAGCCTCAATGTCATTGGTTAGCTCAGTATCCTCAAAGCTTATCTCGTCTGGTTTGCTTCCTCGATCAATGTACGATTTTCTTTTTGATTCAAGGTGACTCTTTAATTTCTCTTGTTGCGACTTGATGGTTCCATCACATGGGGGAAGATTGAATCTTTGATGTACCTCAGCAATGCGTTGCTTGGTGGTTAACTTATCAGGTTTTAATTGAAGATAATTTGCCTCCAGCTCATGTGTTACTATTGGCCCTTTACTTGAACTGAGAAAGGCAACGTTACCGCAACACTGTACATTTTCTGACTTCAAATTCTTCTTTATGGCAACGATCTTGTCTACGGGACTATGGAGTCTAGCATGATATAAAGTTGTGCAATGAGATTTGGAATCGAAAGAGAGAAACAGAATCCATCCATATTTGGGTACTGCAACGGAAACTGGCAAAGGATACATACCGAGACGATTGTCACTGGTAAATTTGTCAAGTTCCGGTATAATAGTATGGCACACGTACCCAACATTTCTTAGATATCCTGTTAATTTGTCGTTGCATAGCGCTATCACAGCTGAGGGATCCTGTCTATCTTTATTCTTTACGTGGTCGTTTCTCTTTATTAAACGTCTAACTTGTTCCTTCGTATTTACATCTGATCGTTTACGAAGTGTTCGCAACAGTCCTATGTTCCCCCGTTCGCTATCCAGTTTTAGCCACCAGTTTGTGAAAGAACCTTTCAAACTCTTGCCGACGTGTGGGCAGTCTGGCATAACAGCAACTAATGCGAGGTTGTCATTGATCGTTTCAGCTTCTATGTCATTCTTTATTCGTCCAAAAGCAGCTTTGTTCCCTGTCTCACAGTCACCAGCTACGGCAAAGAATGCCCGCTTGACACAGATAATTTCGTGCTCCAAACAGTAAGTGCAGGCCCGAAGGGGTTGATGATGACTAACTTGTCCCAGTGCTTTGCAGTTTTGGCATACATCTTTTATATCAATGCATCGTTGACATAAACTGTTGCAAGGCCCCAATTCTTTCAGTATATGCTTTTCAGAATGTGATTTTTTTTTGGCAAGCCTCGCAAATCTGTAAAGTTGTTATTTGATCTGCAATCATTTTATAAATGGACTCTGAAGTTTTTCCAGATTTTGGAGAAAACTCAGTTGCACATGGGAGGCTGCATTTATTGTCAAGGCTCGTTACTGATGAAACCAAAGCCTCTGTAACCATGTGTTCTTTCAAGAATTGTGCAGAAGGACAATGATTCCTTTTTACATAACTTAGTTCTATGTTAAAGGTTAGGCCCACATTCTCTTTCAGGCGGGAGTCGAACTCTATAGCAGGCTTCAAGGCCGTCCCGTCATTTGCCAAAACGCATGGGTATATTTCACATAGCTGTGTTTTCACTATTGGCATACACTCCGATTTCTTCAGTAATTCCATCTGAATAAGCGATAGGGGCTTCCAGACACCAGGCTCATTGGTATACCCTGCTTGATGTCGTAAACAAGTTGATTCTGAGGGTCCACCGAGATTAATGCGCTTAGTGTTATTTCCATCAATGTGGCTATATTTTCCATCATCACTATGCATTGGCCCTCGTAAGAAGCAAGTAACACTTCTACCACCGAGGTATGTTAAAGAATTGAAGAATTCAATTACTTCCCTGTCATATTCGTGAAAGGGGTCATAAAAAACTTCAATTACGTCATTTAAGTACTTGTAAAGGATCTTGGACTTATCAATTTTTCCTCGTTTGATCAAATCATTAAGCTTCACACACAGTGGATCTGCAACGTCTACACCAAACTGCAAGGAGCCAATATCATCTTGGTCAAAATCAGATAATCTTGCCTCATCTCCTGGCATTGGATCTAAAGGCTCATCATCGACATCACTGTGCAAAGATTCAGAGGACTTGAAACCGTCATTAGAATCAGGATCGCTATCATACTTTTCGGAAAGATCATCAATCGTAGATTCCGTCCTAAAATTTACGAAAATCTTATCAAGAATACTATCTATTTAAACAATACGTAAAGGCCTGTTTTTTGGCTCTAGAAGGCAAGCTTTCGAAAAAACACACTTCCTGTTGTTTGTAAATATTCCAGAAAATTATAAAAATGTCCCACAATTAAAAAACTAACAATATTGAAAATTATTGGCAAATGATAACTGGACAAAAGCAGCTAAATGCAACTATAGATACTGTATACATAAGTCAGGGTCACACTTTTAATTGACTTAAGCTAAAGTCCTAAAGTTTTGAGGGGCTGCAGTGTTTGGAATTTTTAAAGCTGTTTGTTTCCAACACCTAAGATAGTGTCCTCTTAACAATATAACCTGTATCGACGAAGCTCATGGGTAGATGTGAACTTGCTCCTCAGGGTAGATGCATAAGGATTTAATATGCATCAACAATCATGGTTTTGATAGAGTATTAGCAAAGGAGATTAACTGCCAAAGGTTTGTTTGATGCTTTGTATTAAAACAAATTATTTCATTGGATTATGATGTACAAGCTCTATCAGCAATAAAAATTGAATTAAAAGGCACACAAGAAATATTTAAAATCTGAAGGTAATTACATTGCATCCTCTATGTCTGATAGGTCAATGTCAGAGTCAACCTCAATAATTTTTTTCTTCTTCTTTCTCTGTGCATCACTTGATTGCTCCAAGGTGTGTTTTTTGAAGTCCAGGGTAGCTTGCTTCTTGCCACCAGTTTGTTGTTCAGTTTTAGATTTTGATTGCTTGCACTGGTCAAAGTGCCCTAAATGAAATCAAATCATTAACAAGAGCAGGAGCAAAGGACAAGATATACAATTTTTCAATAAATATTAATTTTAGACACACTGCAAACACTCAGTCATCGTTATTTGATTGATATACCGTTAGCTATTCTGAAGTACCAAATCATATTTTGGTTCAATTGAGCAATCAGTCATCCTCTTTATTTTAAAGATTCCAAAACAAACAATTCAAATGATCATAAATCTTATCTGAGACACAGTTTTGGATAAGTTCTTGAGATTTGTTGCAAATATTGTGTTCAGCAAAATAACTTCTTTCTTATAGCTAAATGAGAAAAATTGTGACTGATACATTAAAAGAACTTGTGTGTAAAGTGTAGATGAATTATAATAAAGGGCTTTAACTTGAAATATTGAATAAACTCTAAGAAAGATTTTTCTATTTTCAAGTTGTCTTACCCGAGCGAAATTTTGCTATTCGTCCATGGAGCTTTCTGTCAATATTCATTTGCCTCACTGTACCACATATTCCACATTTGATGTACCATGCCCTATTCACAATAACTCCTTTATATCTACCAGTTGTCTTGGTGTGCGATTTAATCAACTTTGTGCTATCAAGTTTCTCCAGTTCTGAAAATGATTGATAAAACACTTCATAAGAATTATAATGAAAAAATCTAAGATGAAATTTCAAACAAAAAATTTCCCACATAACCAGTTTGAATTTCTAGCAAACTACATTGATGATAGGAATGACACTGTCCATACATACCTCTGTTTGAAAATTCTGATAGGTAAAATTTAACTATGGAAGGAAATGTGCATCTACTTTTCTGGTTTTCTTTTGGATCAGGTATTGATATTTTGGTTTGTCATGCAGAAATTTCAAGGACTAGGGTGTTTTCAACTGATGATCTACAAGCTGGTTGCAAAAGACATAATCTTTTAAGATT
>BLFN01000201.1:1273066-1275566 GCA_014634225.1 Acropora yongei | reverse complement strand
AACCTTTAAATGTGGCACAGAAAACAACAAATCAATCAGTCCAAGGACATTTAAATGGTGAAAATGGATTTTTACACAAAAATCACCTCATGACTGAAGATGGCAAAGATTATTATGAAAAGAAAGAGTAATATTAAGAAATTTGCACCTCAAGCGAAGAAGTTATATTGTGATGTTCAGAGATTATTTATAAGGAAAGGATTTCTTTCTTTTAGGAGATTGGGTTTTTCATTGTTGTAAAGATTGTGTTGTTTTAGTGGCAGACTACATAATAATAATAATTTTTTTCCTTTGTTTGGTACTAATTCATCTGTCAATATTATAATTAAGTTAATGTTTTCTGAGTCTGTGCAAATTATCTCAAAATTATATTTAAAAGTGCTTGACAGTCTTCATGGCTGTCAGCCATCTTTACCGAAACTACTACTTCAGTGCTTGAATGGTATAATTTACATTTTATTAATGAATTAATTTACAATGTCTCAGTCACTGCAAACACAGCATGTTAGTGTATGATAATATTGTCCTGGTAAGTTTGTAAGAAACCATTTTTAGCCCTCTTAACAATGATCAATTCATTTATCTTTAAATGATCTTATTTATTCAAAATATTTCTTTGTTTTTCCTTGTATAATATTAGCCACCTGGGTACACATTGAAGATCACTGTACTCTATTGCTGGATAATGATAGGCTGACATTAAAAAAAAAAACACTGTACTATGTTGTCATATCGCATCACAACTGAGCTTCAGAAAATAATGGCTAATGCAGTGGCAGATATTTTATTGTGGATGTGAATTTTTCAGTTTGCATGCTTTTCTTTATCTGTTTGTCCTTAATTAAAGTCTTGAAATATTTTGAATGAGCAATAAATCTATTACTGGATTTGGCTTTTGCATGATATCAAGAGTTGGTGCAATGTGTTCTCTGCCTTGTGCTTTGGACTTGGCAGGCAACATGCTTCCCAATTCTTGCTGCACCATTTTATTGTGGGTGGATGAGGCAGCAGAGTATCTTTCCTGTGAACTAATGCCCAGCAAGTACATGTATATTATGACCAATAACAGACTCCACCCTGAATGAATCTCAAATTTAAAGAAATACTGTCTGCATGGTTTAAGTCAACTGCACGTTCCATTTTGTTACTTTTTGGGTGTATGCTTGATAATATTATTGTAATAATTTTTATTATTTGTTTGTAACATACTTTTGTGGCTTGTTATTATGTAACAATTCTTCAGCATTGTTTGCAGTGACAATTATTCAGTTTATTGTTATGTGTATGACAATGGCAAAGTATTATCCTGATACAATGGAGTGCATAAAAACAGCAAACTTTCATGTAATGAATTTCATTTAGAAATGTCTAAGTTTGACCAAACGGTGATATTTTAGAGGGAAGCTGCTTAATATGCTGTAAGCAGAGTTATTTGGAAAATGAACAAGAATAAGAACAAACAATTTGACGGTCCATTATGAAGGCCGCTGGGTCATTTTATATTTAACACCTGAACCACCTTTATGAGAATATAAATTATTATTGTATTTCAATGTGTTTATTTATAAATTTTGATACTGGCACCCAATACTTAGCTGATAATCAATCTTCAGTATTTATAGAGAAGCCATGATAGTATATGTCTTATATTAACAATTATTTGATCAAAAGGAGGAAGCCAGTGCCGCAGGGATATATTTCTTCAAAAGTGAACTACAAGGGAAATGTCAGATTGTGCACGTTTGTTAAGATTTTTAATAATAATTTTCCTTACCTCATGTAGGCCTTTATTAATTTATATTAGGCCAAGTTAAAAAAAAAAAAAAGATGTTTCTCGTCCGGACTTCTATAAAAAAAGAGGTGGGCGGGCGGTTTTTTTTGTTATCTATTATTTCCTATTGCATGCTTTCTTTACACATTATTACCTTCCCCCAGGGATATGTTAGAGCTCTTAGGTCAAATATTAATAAAACGAAACATCAGATATTGATTAAACACAAGTTTGTTTAATTTTGATACACACAAAGGGTTAACAGTGAAAATTTACATTATTTTGGTGTCTACACAGCAGCAATGGGCTTTACACATATTTGATGTTATAAGACCACCTTCTTAAAATGTTAAAAAAACGCTCATTAAAAAATAATAAAAAGAGAGACGTGCTAAAGGATGAAGCGGGGGGGGGATGAGAAACATTTTTTTTTTTTACTTGGCCTTACTGTTATTATCGTCAAATTAGCTGTAAACGGAAACTACAATAACTATTTGGTGTACAGGTACATTATTAATAATTATTTGATATGGCCATTTTTACAAGTTTTACAATATCATTATTAATTTTAATGCATTTTTTGTCATGGTTAAATTATTGTAAAGTTATCCATGTTTTTGCAATATTTTGAAATATTTCCACAAACGTTTCAATGTATGTTGCCTTACGAGCAAAATTCTTCACCAAATATAAACAAATAAAATTACTCTTGCACAAACATGCATTTTG
>BLFN01000201.1:1198115-1200615 GCA_014634225.1 Acropora yongei | reverse complement strand
CATTTGCTTGGACAGATGACTAACTGATCAACTGTCTCGGTCTACCTACATCAACAAGTACTTTCTATTCCATAGGTGGACGATGTTCCCCATTATGGCATTGATTGGAATGGCCCGCTACCTCATTGTCAGTGGGATGGAAACAGTATACTCCTGCATGACACGATGCCTGTGGAAGTTCCTGATATAGAATTACCTAGTATTGCAGAAAATGATCTACGTAAATCACTGCAACATTATGACCCCCTAGCTGAGAGTCAATGTCTGGGATTTGACATCTATCTTAATCTTGTATTGCATTTGCAGGCATTAGCTGGAGCCCATGACTAGGAGTGAAAGACAGCCCTATATTCCTGTCACGTGGTTGTCACAGATTGATCTATTTTTAAATTGAATTTCCCATGAGTGAGACTCCCTTGGGAGCCCAATGACTAACTTGACATTAAAGGGTCACCAAGCCAGAACTGCCTTTGTTTTTTTGCTGGCGAGGTAGTCTAAAAATAGAACAGTCTGTAAAAAGGCTGTGACAAGGCTTAGTTTGGGAGTTGCTCGGTCCTAGTCATTGGCTCCTGGCATTAGTTAATGTATAGAACTGTTTGAGTTCAACATGTATGTCATTGTCATTTTTTTTTTTTTACCAAAATGGTACTAATATTATGATTAAGTACTGTTGGTTATTGTGATGCTAGTGACAAACACTCTCAGAAACCGGAAAATGTATCACATGAAACTGAGGAGAAAGTATCATCCTTTCCAGGTATATTTTTCCATAACAGAAAGGAATACTTTGGAAAAGGTTGTGCAAACACAACTAAAACAAACCATTTCATGATTGTGTCCTTAAATTACATCTATACTCATTTAACATTGATTACTGCACATGCAAAATAGAGCATCATGGTTTTAAAAGCAACATGTTTTTTAAGGTCCTAAAGAAAGGAACTGCTAATAACTGTGTAACACAAGAGAAAGTTAAGAGTACTTGAAAACTTGTATGATGCTGAAATTTTGTTTAAAATTTGTGCCTGATAAGATCTATGTAATGCAACAAAACAAACAAGAGAACAACTACAACTCAATACAGAAAACTTCAATTCACTGCTATTTTCTTAGCTTTGAGGTACAAAGTTGCTAAATAGTAGCAAATCTGTGGCTTTCAAACTCTAAGGAGATATCCAAGCTTTGATTGAACTTATTCTCAGTGGAATGAATTGTCGGGAGCTGTAATATTGCCAGGCATGCTGTTGCTGATGGCAAGGAAGCTTTCTCGTCATCATCAGGAAGATATCTAAGCACAATGTTGTGAGGGAGACCACGGGGTGGAATTGATTTAAAGCCAGTAATGAACTGCAGCAGACATCTGAGCTTCTCCTCACCAGCATTACTTACATACTCCATGAACCAGTCATAGAAACGTTGCTGGGCGAAGTCTGAAGGCCTTTGAACACTGGCATCAAAGAGATCCTTTAACGCACCAGGAGTGAGTATTTGCTCAATACAACTACAAAGCAGCTTAAAGCAGACTTCCTTGTTGTTCTTCATGACATCTAGGAACTCCAATTTCTTGAGACCTTTAGCAAATGAATCAATCTCAAACTTTCTGGATAAGATTATTTCACTCTCCAGTAGGTTTTGCACAAGATGGGCCACATTCTTGTCAGTTATTCTCTTGGTTATTGGCCAGTGAGAAGCATTTATCACTGACCAAAAGGACTCAGAGGAGGGATGGTTATCAAGGACTTCAGAAAAATTCCCTTCCTGTAATTTATCCAGCAATTCATGCAATACAGCAGTTCCTTGAATTAAGAAGGAAAAATAATAAAAACCTGCCCGAATCGTTCCTTTGTTCATTTTCATGGAATTGTTTCCATTGCAACTTTATATCGACGAGGACGGGAAACAACATAGGCTAGAAACAATTCTCTTACCCTTTGATTAAATTACATACTGTCTAAGCTCTATTAAGGGACAGAGCATCATTTTTGAGAAAGAGGGTGGGGAGGGGGGTTAGCAATAAATACTTTTTTAGGGTCAGGTTGTGCAGGAATTTTTTTGATGGTGACTGCATCCCTCTCCTTAAAAAAATGGTCCATCCATAAGTCCTGTGTCAAACAAGTCTTTTGTTTAGAAGTAATTTTTTTTAATACCCCCTTTCTCTATCAATCTCCCTCCTCCCTATATGCAGTGAGCAAAATTATGTACATCCTCCTAATGTTCTTGTGCCCATAAATGTAACAAAAAATATAAGTACACTAAAGTACCTGCATTGAGCGGGATATCTTGTCTTCTTAGTTGAGAGAGCACATATAGAGGGTCTGCATCTGCTGAGTAGAAGTAGATTGCTGGACATAAAGCACTAAAACTGGGACCACCTTGAACAATGGAGTGGCTCACAATAATTCCAGCAAGCTGAAACAGTAGACCTTTGGAGCTGTCTTTTACAGGAAGCATAGACCACTCTGAACCTTCAAAAAGCCGTTGTTGAATTTCTTTCAACAAC
>BLFN01000201.1:1153164-1155664 GCA_014634225.1 Acropora yongei | reverse complement strand
ACACAGATACAATTTAAGCAAAACATTGAATTTGCTGTTTTTTTGGAGGCAGATCACTAGTCTTCTGAAAGGGTCAGATCTGGTAACTTGATCAAACTGTACCACTGATTTGTCAAGAGCTGATTTGACAACACTTTCATAAAGAATTCTTCTACAAAAGCTGCTGGCATGCATTGTTCTTTGGGCTTAAAGGTTGTATTTGTGCCCTATCAATAAACTGCCCTATTAAGGGAACAAATTCCTGTCTACTCTTCTTGTCTGAAATGAAGCTGGTTACCTTCTTTCTCTTAGAAATCTTAGAACCTTTCAGCTTTAACTTTTAGTTTCTTAGATATGGCAACCCTTTGATTGTATTTCCAGGGTGTCCTTGTGTGGGTAGGTCCTGACCCAAATGTACCACTAACAACATCACAATTACTGGTGTTGACATCACCAAAAGTTGAAAGGTAAATTGCTTTGATTGATAACTCTGCAGCTAAGAATGCAAGCATTTTAGGGTCATTTGGGAATTCAGAGACAGTAAACTTGACATGTCGTCTTCTCAATTTCTGACATATCCTTAAAAAGAAATTCAACATACCGTTGAACAACATGTGAACTTTCTGAACAGTTAGTGCCAAAAATAAGAAAATGTTCACTGCTACTTAATATGTGCAAGCCCTTATTAAGGAAACTCAACAGGCGATGTCATCTTTTCCAAAGTTATCCCCTTCCCCACCCACCGCCACATGAAGAGTGTTGATTTCATTATTAATTTAGCCATAAAAGATTCTCCTGTGCAACCTTAAATAAAATGATGCCATGACTGGCTGTGTAGCTGCATGATGTGGTTCCAGTCGATAACCACAATTTTACCATTACTCACCATAAAGTCTCCAGTGGCTCAGTGGTTAGAGCATTCGACTAGATCACAGAGGGTCGTGGGTTTAAATCCCGTCCTCTCAAACTTCCTCCCTTTTTATTTGCTTATCTTCATTGAGAATTTTACAAACCGACCTGTACTTTCTCTTACCCATGATCCCTAAAGTTTCCACTAATCCAGCAGCAGCAGGAACAGTGTTGGAATCTGTCCCACCATGGATTCTTAACGCTGCATCTTTTTGACAATGTTCCCCTGGATATGGTTCGAACACCAGCTGTGGTACTGGTTGGTCTGTTCTTTCTATTAAGTACTGCCACTGGATCCTTTACCAGAGCCTTCTTCTCCTCTTCCAGTTCATTTGCAGACTCTTGAATGACAGAAACTTACACAATTCATGGATAATGAACATAAAATGAATTTATTAACATTAATTAAAAGCCAGGGTCTCAGGAGCCTGGCTTGATTTAACTTTTATTGCAAAATAACAGTTATAAAAATTAGTCGAAAGCTTTATTTTATGAGCTCTGTATGAAAAGTTATGAATCACTTAAATTAGTTAAAAAAAAACTCCTGAATTTTCTGATCATCCCTAATGGTTATGTTAAGTATGGCTTACCCTGTCTTTTTCAGTTGGCAGCGACTGAATCTGCCATTTTGTTTTTCAACTGTTGATTTATGACTGATTGCCGCCTCCTCTCTGAATTGTCCCCATGCTTTCATCATTCCTCCAAAATTGAAGGGAAAGTATGACTTCCTAGTTTGTGGCATGTTTCTACATAAAGATAAGGTACAGGGGTAACTAAGATTGAAATATCTCGCAAGAAACTTGGAAAATCAGAAAAGCAAAAACATAGGATTGCAGCCAGATAATTTGTTTTTGGTAGCTTGCTTCAAAATATGGAGTAATACACAGGACAAAACCTTTTGAAGCCAAACATAGCCAAGGATAATGGCCACATTCACGATAGTTTCAATAGACCATTTTACAGTTTCTTGCTTAGTTGCCTGGCCTTTGAATGAAAGTGAGGCTAGAGTTGACCTTGTTTTGATAGAAACCTCACTGCTTTTTAAAAGCAAATTCCTACTAATTAGCATGAGAACAGCATCATGAGAAAAGCAGGGAGGTTTCTATCAAAACAAGGTCACCTCCAGCCTCACTTTCATTCAAAGGCCAGGCAACTAAGCAAGAAACTGTAAAATGGTCTATTCTTGAATGCTGAAGTGCTCTCTTTAGGCAATCAATCTTGAAAGGTTAGTGAAATATGCCCAGTTTGGTATCAAAACGAAAGAAGATTTGACAAACTTGGTGACCTTGCCATGTGCTTTTGACAACAATCGTAAAACCTCCTCGGAAAGAAGAACAAAAGGCAGTTATAAAATGTGGACAACAACGACCCTAGCCCTCTCCATTGCTCAGACAAAATAGTCAACGTTTTTCTCACAACGTATTCTGCTGCCTAATTTTGTGTCCTGTGCGCCCACTGTGAAAATTTAATCATGATGGAAACATGTTGGGTACCTCAATTAAACTGGTATCCAAAGTAATATAAATTCTATTAAGAGGGAATGTCCACTAGGACCGAGCCATATCGAAAAATATGTGGCACATGATGGAAAATCAAAATTTTTCTTATTTCG
>BLFN01000201.1:1123164-1128164 GCA_014634225.1 Acropora yongei | reverse complement strand
AAATTTGCTGCTTTTCGTTGAAGAATGGGAAATACCTTCTCCATTTCTGCCTTCAGCTGTATGAAGCTGTCGTTCTCCAAGGTTATAGGAGTCCGATGAGTGGAACAGTTTTACAATCAGGAGCAGGAATTAAGGCAATATCTTTATGCACAATATTCACTAAGACTTTCCCTTCTTGGACTTTGAGCGAGAAGCTGATGAACTTCGTCGTTTGCTTGAGCCTCGTGCCGCCAATGGTGGATATGATTGCAGTAGTGCCTGAGTTACACTTTCCGATGAAGCTGACGAACGCAAGGTGGTCGACGAGTTTGTGTTCGCTTACCTCGAGGCCATTTGAGCTGTAGGTGAAGGTGTTGTCAACTGATTTTCAACTTCGCTAGATGTACCGCTGTCATATTGGTTTACTATTCTGTTTGCTTGCCTTGCGATGTTGGCCAAAGCTTCTACAGCTTTGGTCCTCTCTCCCACCATATTGAACACGAGTGCCTGAGTGAGATTCTTGACATGATGTGTCCAACTCGAGGCGCACGATGCATCATACCATACGAAATGCAGTTTAGAATGTCTTAGTGGCAAAAAGGAAATGGAGATGTGAGTTCGGAATGAATTTTCGGAGTTTGCTATGGTTCCTTATGAAATAAAACGTGAGGCATGTATTTTTGACGTTTAGCATTTTACTTGACACATCGCAATAATGTCCAATACGGCGCCCCATAATTTCTGTCTAGAGCAAACTGTTCGTGATTTGCAAGTATTCCAGATGGAGAACCTTGACTGTCATTGGTGGATTGTTGTGCTTTTCGGGGTTGCCTGACTGACCTCTTGATGACTAAATCCAGTAGCTTGCATTCACCATTCTCAAGGGAAGAAAAGGCACCAAATATGACATTCTCCTCATCATCTGGGGCTGTTACATTGACACTTATGACAACTTCATTCTCATCTTCATCATCAGAAGTAGCAGCAACTATAACCAGTAAGAATTTGTTCTCACTGTTGTCTACGTTTTGGTAATCATTGTTGCCACTGTACTCTTGTCCATTTGTTTCTCCATAAGCTATTCCTACTCCATGTTTTCTTGGCCACTGAGAAAATTTGTGTGTATTCTTCTGACTTTGTCTGCATTTTCTGGGTCTTCAGTGTAAAGCCAGTGGGCAGGAATGGAGATTCCCTTATCCAGGCACTCTTGCCAGCTCTTATTTAATCAGGATTCCCCTTCTTTGAGTGAACTGGATCTGAGGTGATTAAGAGTAGGATCAGGGGGGCATACATCTAGGTGCTCTGCAGAATCATGGAAGATAACATTCTCACCATCAAATTCCCTCCATAACCTACGCCCAGGAAGAGGGAAGTCACTGTGTTTCTCCAAGTGAGCCTGCTTGTACTTATGCAGAACAAATGATTGGAAAAGTGTGTGAGGAAAGTCATGAAGGCTTTTGCAAGCCTATTTACAGTGCATTCTTGATTTTCCCTGGTGATGCTGAACTGCTCGTTGACGGAGTCCTCTGCTTGAATCCTGATGATGATATTTCCAATTATATGTTGAGGATGTTGAGATGAAGTTTCCCTGGTGATTCCTTTGATGCTGTTACAATATCTCTCTTCATCTTCAGCATTACTTGACTCTCCACTGATGATTCGCAGTTGGATTGGGGCATAACATATCAAACCGTGGTAGTACTTCCCATACAACTTGGGCTGGGTAAATTTGACTGGTTGAGTACCAATAACCTCTAGCCAGAGAATGGCATGATAGCAGAGGGTCAAACGTAGACTTCAGTCTGTATCTGGTTTGTACAGAATCACTGCCATCTGGACAAGGGGGGCTCAGTGAGCTGCTGGACTTTCAAGGGGGCTTTTCCACGTAGCTGAAAAGATATTATGATTATGAGACAGCAAAGGTCAGAGGCTCTTTTCTTTTCTTTTTGGCCAACAGTCAGGTCCTTGCACTCTTGAATGACTGATGCGACATCTTTGGGAACATGGTTAGGGAGTTCATCTAAAAGGTTAGTGATGTGGTTAGAGAGGTCATGCATTGGCCCACAGGCTAGGATTTTATATTTACTGACACCAAGATCTTCAAGGGTGGTTTTTGGAGCACTGAATAATAATGCTGGTACTCTCGACTGTCCTACAAATTCTTATGTGAGGGTGTTCTGGTAACATTCTTTCTTGTCACCATCAACTTGTAGTCTTCTTCCCATAACTTCTTATCTTAAAATTGCAAATGGTTTAGGGTGCAGTGCAAGTGATCTTTGAAGGCCAAGTGCAAGTCTCCCTTTCAACACCATTTCCTGTCTTTCCTGAAAAGTTATGTAGGGAAATGGAAATGCACGGTCAAACTCAGTGTGATCAGCATGAATCTTGCATCCAGAGCAGTAATAGTGTCCACCCCTTTGGTTACCGCTTTCTAATTCCAAGGATGGACCATCTATTATAGGAACACCCTCCATTTCAATTTTTTGTTGCAAAGTTTTGCGACATGCACATCTTGTCTCCCTGTAAGCAAGCTGGTCGAGATCACTATCTCCAGACCTAGAAGAGAGAAATTGCCTGTAGTTATTGATTTTGAAATCATGCAACTGAATTTAACATATGAATAAGGTTATTGTGTGTACACTTTTGAACATCTTAAATTTGTAAATTGAATGTGTATTAAGCACCATAGGATGATACATCTATTAATACCTGGCAACAGTGTAGAGTTATGATTTTCCGGACCTCTACCTCCTCTCTACTCTTTGTCGGTGAGATGAATTGCAGGGTCATACGAGACGCCAACCAGGAAAAGTAAATACCCATGATTTGCCACACTAGTGTGGTCATTCCAAACTGCAGGATGCCTCGTCCTCTCCATATTTTTCAATTTTTGCCTCATGGAGGACAGCGCCTCTGTTTCATCAAGTTCACCCACATCTGCTAAGCGATTGCTTACAGGAATTCTGGACATACTACCATAGTATTCATCTAAGTGGAACCTTGTGAACTTTTTATGTTTAAGTAGCAGGCGTTCACAAACATCATCCAATGGCATTTTCGTTGCCTCCACAAAGAACCCAATTTTTTTTTATCTCACTCTCAACATTAAGGACAAGCTTCTCATACTGTTTTGGAACAATTGACTGCCCAATGTTGATTTCTCCACTTCTGATTTTTTTCTTTGACTTCTTCCTTTAGTTTTTTCATTTGTCTATGGAGTTGGTAAGCTGATTTCACTTGGAAGGAGAAATGGCAGCTAAGGTTAGCTTGCAGTGTATAAAAATAGCCATAGAAATTAGAACGGTACATTTTGTTAAACAGAAACACTTTGAAACGTTTTTATTTACCATGGTTATTGAACATAATAATTCGAGTCAAGCAAAAATTTGAAATTAGGTAGGTTGTTATTTTTTTTTTCGGTCTGCTAAAACAATAATGTAATTAATGGAGCAACTTTAACAAGTAGTACTGGCCATATTGCTACTAAAAACGTTTTTGAGAATTTTGTTTTTGAATGTTAAATACACTCTACTACAAAGAGAAATCAAGATATCAACTTACCAACAAGACCTCTCTTTTTTTTTCTGCGTACCTTCCTTTCTCCATTTTCTAGACTACTCATTGTTCTTTTGAATCTTTGAATGTTTACACCTTGATGGACCAACCAATGTTTTGCAATCTGCCTACCATTCTTTGCTAATTGGCCAATGCTGTTTCCTATTTGAAACTGCCTTGCAAGGGTTGTGCAGTTGATCTTTGCATCATCTGGGTAGCTTTCCAATCCCATTTGATGTTGCCAAAATTCCCAATGTGGTTTTACTTTTGTCTTTTTCGAGCCACTTCATCTGCCAGCTCTTTTTCACGCCTTTCTCTTGCTGCATGTTTGCTTTCAAAGAAAGATGTCATTAGCGCTCGTTGATGGGCAGCATAAGATTGCCTGTTCCCCAGGCACCTAAGGTGAATACAATTTAGCACTAGTAATGTTTTTAACTTTGTTTTATTAATAATTCCGTTATTTGCATCGTACTTTAGTATTACTTTTTCTTTAAGTATTATTTATGTTACATGCTTATAAGCATGCACTTCGTGTTACTGTTTGATTGTTTTCTTTTTCAAGTGGGTATTTAAGCATTAGTAAAGCATTATGTATACCGAGCCTGAGGAAACTCATAAGGTGTTCAGAGAGTCCAAGGGATGGGGAGGGGCTGACAAAAGGCAAACTTTCAAAAAGAACCCACCACCCCAGGAGGATATGATCATTTTCTGGAACAACACTATTGTTTATTTCTCAGTGATAAGTTGTTCCAGTTCTGATTGAAGTGAATTTTTCTTGTCCCCCTAACTCAAAAGTGTTGTTTCTTGCCATTTCTTGTCTCTTCTTTCTTGCTTTTTGCAAGGTTTGGGTCTGGTAGGTTAGAGTGCCTCTGAAAAGGTAACACCAGCCCTCTGAAAAGGTAACACCAGCCGATTCTTTGAAAGCTCTGTTTAGCTTGCTGGAGAAGGGTTTGGTAATCTCCTTGACAGCTCCTTTGGGTGTGTGCTTAACTTTTTTAACCAAGGGATTAGTAACCAAATACGGATTTGTCTTTCCTTTCCCTTTTAGGCGGGGTGATCTAACTGGGAAGATTGCTTGAATGCTCCTGTAATCCAAGTGACATCCCTTGCAGTTGGTCAAAGAACGCCTGCGCTTTTTCACCGTAGAAAGCTGATGCCAACTCTCAGTTGAGAACTTTGACAAAAATTTGTTGTGTTCTTCCTTGCTTTGGTGATTTCATTTCAAAATGGCTCCTTGTGCAGGGGGTAGTGTCTTATTAAATCGCAAATGCTGTAAAGAAACCACAGAAAATAGTGAAACGATCCAGCAGTTTTTGCAACTTAAACTGGGAATCCCCTTCCCTGTCAGCTTTCTTCAGTTTTGCATCTTTGCGAAACCAGAAGTGTTAGGGCTCAAGAAAGATGTCTTCATCTACTTCATAGAACGACAGAAACAAACCATGCCCGCAACTACTCTATTTTACCTC
>BLFN01000201.1:1105657-1108157 GCA_014634225.1 Acropora yongei | reverse complement strand
TCCTGGACCACGCATCTTTGATGCTCCTTGTTGGAGCAGTGCTGGTTTCGAGTCACGATGGATGATATCATTTTCACAAAGATACTTGACACCAAGGGCAACACCCTGCGCTATTTTTTTTTGTGTAAACACAAGATACTGCTCGTCACTTGAAACAAAATCCAGAAAATCCTGCAAAGAACTTTATGTCCATTTATACCAAAAACTCCAAGATGGAAGTAGAGATACTCCATTAATTATAATTATAATTTAAGGCTAAAATGCATCGCTATCACAATTCACGAGGGGAGTCCGTGCAGGCCTGTCACAATCTTTTGTTTTCACTGGCGAATCTTTCCAGACAGTACCCTGTCCCTGCGTGAAACCAATCAAAGGTACATAACCTTTACAAATGTAAACCAAGAGTATAATACTCAAATTACAGCGCTTAAAAAACACCCAAGGCTTTGTCCTCGACTGAGTATAATACGCAACACAGCATGAAAGTATATTTTAATACTCTTAAGCGATTTCACTTCCATTTGGGAAGCCCAAGCTTAAAAATAGCCTTACAAAGAAACACACTCTAGCTTCTCGCTCTACCGGATCGAAAATCCCTTACACCTCATTGGTCCTCTCACCTCAGGGAGGACCAATAGGAAAGCTACAACTTCGATCCTAACCACAGGCTATCCTAGTATGAAAAGATCACCAAACAACTATTCGAGCGGGAACGGAATTGAGAAACTTCTCTACCTTTCTCTGAGAACATTCAACTTAAAGTTGTCACGTCTCAAACAGCAGCTGTAGAGATTCGTGAAGAATCGAAACCGAGTGGTCCTGCTGAAGCAAAAATCATGTTAGCCAACGACTTATTACGTATACTAGACCTCGGGCCAAATACATCTGGTGATGAAGATGTCCTTTACGCTGCCCCAAGAACACCTTCTTACTGTCCTTCAACGGACACCGAAGAACGCATGACGGAGGACGAACAAAATGATGCTTACGAGAATTCACCTCCACTATCGCAACCCAGACCAACAGTTCGTAACACCAGTGAGAACAACCCGCCAGACCAGAAGCAGCCAGAAAATAGAGGGGTTAAACGAAAATATGTCGACCATCAGTCAATGGAGGCAAAAATTGCCAAAACAGAAGATTCTATCCTCAAACTGGAAAGACATTTGAACAATCGGACATGTCAGAAATCATTGCAATACTCAGCTAAGGCAAATATTGCGCCTGATAGTACTTTCCAAAAAGAAATCAAGGATATTAAGCAAACTGCCGAACAGGCACTTGTTAACGCTCTCACACGGTTCCATAAACGAAGGCTCGACAGCCTTAGAAACAAACTTGACTCTAGGCCTACAATTTTGTCTCGAACACGTACTCGTGTCAATAGGCAGAGTCATTTTGAGTCGCAATCGGCATCAAACATTGTAAACAGTGACAATGTAAAACTAGCCGAATTGGAGAAAAGGATTATTGTCCTCACAAATATTGTGTCAACACATGTAATTAGCACAAATAAACGTGTGGAAAGTTACAACATTGTAGTCTCTGAACCACCAGCGTCCGCCACAAACCTTTTTAAGAGCAATTGCCTATCGAGAAACCAAAGGGGTAGAATGCGCCAGAAAAACGCCACACAGAGGCGCCAAACCACACAAAGGGAGAGTAATGAAAAAATTTTTCAGGCTACCAACTTACTGACAACCAAGTCAGCATGATATCAAAGGGTCTGAAGTTTATTCCAACACCCGTTACAGACAAGACAAAAATCAGGCATCAACTCTTGCAAGATTCGACTAGTTTGCAAGACGAATATGCCCAAAATACATATTTCACGGTCAAAACAAAGAACTGGCCCGTTCCATGTGAAATCAAACTGGATACCACCGGTTCAACCATCAGTTGCCCTTGAAAGCTACTTGGAAAGTGTCAAGGTACAATTAGCCGAAATTAAAACAATTAAGCCTGAACAAGATCTATCATGAAATGAATTTAGAGCTATTGCAGAACTGAAACACAACTCTGCATTGAACCTGAAAAAGGCAGATAAAGGCACTACAACAGTCATCATGAATAAAACTGACAAAATAAAGGAGGCCCAAGTGCTACTCGACAACAGAGAGCACTATAATCCCTTAAGACAACCTATGGTGAAAGACACACAACAAATTGTCACTCAACTTCACCAAGGAAACCACATCGATGACATGATGGCTAAATGGCTTTCACAAACTCCAAGTCTGCCTAGAATACCTATTTTTTATACCTGAACAAAAATCCACAAACCTAAACCAATCATATGCGGGTGTGAAGGATGTGAGAATATCATCACTTGTGGATAGACTGCTCCAGCCATTTGCTCAAAGGCAAAGATCCTACATTAAGGATTCTACAGACTTTATTAACTTTGTGGAAAGAACCAAAATACGCCGAGACACTATTCTAGTGTCTATGGATGTCACAAGCTTCTATACAAATATACCAGGGGAGGAGGGAATAACTA
>BLFN01000201.1:1003595-1004633 GCA_014634225.1 Acropora yongei | reverse complement strand
TGATGCTTTGATTTTTTGTACTTCCCGCTCCAGATTAACTAGTCTTTTCTCCATTTGACCAGTAGTTAAGGTGGCTACAGGAGCAGGTATGTTGGAGAGTGGCTTCAAGTATATGTAATAAACTCAACAATTAATTTGAACCCTTTACTCATCCTTAAGCCTCTGAAAATTGCAGTCTTAGTTCAGACTTTCCTTAAAAGTTTGGCTTTGGAGACTCTTGCTCATCAATCACCCTCAAAATGTAAATTGTCCGGCTTCCATACAAGAATTGAAGGGGTGGCTGGGTTTATGGGTATGACTTGTGTCTATTTCCCAGAGCAGCTATTCTTTGAATGTAACTGTTTACATCATGTACTTGCCTTCTTCCCAAGGTTTAAGATTACTTTTTCAACTTTTTCCAGTTCATCTCTTATTGATTCGTCATCACTTTCACTGCTGTTGTCTTCTTCAATTATAGTCTCTTAAATCGTTTCTTGGGTTCATGATCACCTTGATCCATTGTAGCTGCACAATTCATTGCTCTATTTTCTGTTTGCCCTCTGCCTTTAAACTGTTTTTGCTCCCCTTTATTTGGCAGTAAAAAGTTTTCAATTAGTTTTTTTCTATTAAACATTACTAAATTAAGGGCAGCTCAAAATGTCATTTTTCTAGTTATCACTCTGGTCTTGAAATGTATTTGATGTGTAACTAGCACTTTTTCGGGTACCAGTTACGTGACAAGCAGATTTCACCAAAGTTTTCCTTACACAAAATGGTACATTTCTTTTGTTTTATATAATCAAGAGCGATGATGGCAACAAGAAAGACGTGAAGTATTCAGCATAAGAACTTAAATAGCATCCAAGCCTCAGGTGCCCTCTTCCGCTTTGACCCAATTGTGTGTATTGTAATTGGATGACTTTTTCCATCTCTTTGGACCCTTGTGGAGAAAGTTAAAAGAATTTGAGTATTCATTAAAAATACTTCAGCCCGCAGTGCAAATGTGCGGTAAACATCCATGTATAAGCCGCAAGGGTGCGGCTTATCCATGGATACATG
>BLFN01000201.1:958052-965552 GCA_014634225.1 Acropora yongei | reverse complement strand
AAACTGTAAAACATTTGTTGTGACATTACTTGTCAAGAAAATAAGACCCGAATGTATCAGGTTGGGAAATTGCTTTCCGTCCTTTTTCGGGATAAAACAAATTCTACTGAAAGGTTGAACAATTTAAGTTAGTTTATGAACATATCCTTCAAACGATTGGGCTGAAAATCTGTAGGAAGGTTCTACGAATTTAATATTCTCCCACTTCCTAAACAGATGTTGGGCTTTTCTGAAATTCACTCCCACTTTAAAAGTAATGGCACGCATTACGAAAGGACATGTAAAGACACTTTTCAGTATCAAACTTTCAGAGAGTGAAGGAAAAAAAAAGCACTATAATCGAAGAAACATTTCAATAAATTTTAATTGCATTGCTCCAGTACCGGGTTACGTGTGGACGAACCTAATTCATAGGAAAAGTAACCTTGAATATGGCTTTTTCTCTTGATAGGTATTGCATGTTTTCTTTTTCAAAATGTTTATTTCAATCTTGGTTCCTAGAAATACATAAAGCTTTCAGGAAGTGCATGTATTAGGTTGCCCGGGTTTTCTCTACAATACAAACGCTTAAGAGCCACTGCCTGGCAAATCCAAACATCCGCCGACAGTTAAAAAAAGTCAATCTCAATTTTATTTCATAAAAAGGATCCGTATATAGAACTATTTTTGGAAAAAAAAAAAGCTTAAAAGGTTTCAGCGAATTTCATTTTTCAAGAGCTAAACCCAAAATAGGCAAATGTTGAGCAGCCTCACAAAGCAAGAGAGACTTGTTTTATATCAAGTAAGAGTATGCAACTTAGGCTTGTTGAAAAAGGTAAGTTTTTTTTTTTCTTTGGCTTTTTTGAAAAAATTTAGAGGCGCCCTCATAAACAAGGTTGTTTTGCTCAAATTTTACCGTACATCCAAGGGCAAAAATATCACCTGATGTGTATTGTTTTTCTGATAAAAACAATTATTAGCCATTCTTGACCTTTCTTTTCTAACATATAAAAAATCTACAGGCGGCCCATGAATACTTACTTGTGGGGAAAACCAAACGTCCTAGCTATTTTCAGTCTTTTCCACATAGTGCACATACACCGTGATTTAGGGCATGATCATGGGTTATTCAGATCACAAGCCCAAAGTTTTCCCCCTGATTGCGCTTTGTCATCATGCCTATACTATCTACCGTGCTCACAGCCTTATTGGTCAAACGTTTTCTGATCACAACTAATTTTTTCCCTCTAATCATGGTCAAACGTTTCTTATCACTACTAATAAAGCTTTTTCTGTGATCACGCCTACAGAGGTATGGTCAAGGAGCAGAACTTCCTAAAATAAGACGCCAATATAGTCATAAACTTCCACCAGAAACCATTGCTTGTGTCTTGCTTATGCATCATCCAGACAGCATAGAGTATTCATCTTATAAAACTGCCCCCTGTGATGGATAAATGAATAATTAGGAGGAGGAGATATAAACAGGAATGTGGAAAACTGGAGATCAGACCTATAAGCTTTATTACATTTTTCAAGGGTTTGTCTGCAGGTAATTTCAAAATTATGGCAGAAAAGGAACGACTTTTGCAATTTTTGCACAGAACTTGGTGCAGAGACTTTCATTCTGGAAGATAAGCTGCTAATTAGCTTAAGTGAAATGCTGGGGAGCCAAGGTAAACCAGACTCCAGGATTAATGAACAAAGCAAAGAAGTTGCAGGTTTTTGTGCTGTCAGAATTTCAGGCCAATCTAAAAATTCACAATGACTGTGCCACTCACTGTGCTAGTCTTGGCATTCAGATGACCTGCCCTGTTGCATCCTCGCTCTACACCAGGAAACTTGCCAAAGCTATCTTCAAATGTGCAAACGATTCAAATGACCCCCAGAAAGCAAACACAACGCTAGATGGGCATTACGCTGCATTAAATTCTTACTTAAGCACTTGAGAAGGGAAGGAAATGATGTGATGTCAGGTTAACAAATCAAAAAAGGAACTAATGGGAGGGTAGGGGAAACTCATGTCTATGGTTTAAGCATTTTTGATCATGATAAAAAATATGGTGTCGATATATGGCGTGTTCAGAAGGACTGGGGACTGTTTTATCACAGATATGCCCGGTGTGGGACCGAATTGAGCACGAGGTTGCTGTTCGACCATGTTATTAGTTTTATGTTGTCACGAACTAAGTTTAGTGTTCTCAGTTCATTAAATGAGTTTAAATTTTTGACCCGCTCGCAAGAACATCTGGTAGCAGAGCGAGGTTCCGAAGAGAATTTTGAACATGGAACGTCTGAAGAAAGGAAAAATGAGATCGAAATGCTCATACACGAAGAACCAAAACAAGCTTATGATGGTGATGGAAGCAGGACTGTCGTCGAGAATGCAAGTTATGGAGAGCCTGGGTGTTTTTACGGACGATTACGAGAGTGTGCTTCGAGCCTGCGAAGAGTTAGGAGCTTACTACGAGAAAATAAGGGATTCGAGAAAACTCGGTGCTGTTTCGATGGAACTCGATGCGATTGAGAAGGATTTCTCCAAAGTCGAAGGAACTGTGAAAGGATATCTGAGCGGCACAAGCAAATCATCAGCTGACGACCAAACGAAGCGACTAAGAGAAGAAATAACAAAACAAGAAATCGAGCAAACAGTTGCGGAATATGAGAAGCAACTTTCACAGAACCTTGAAAACAAGAAACAAGCGCCAAGACCAGATCAAGGAACGAAAGCAACTAGCCCTAGTGAATTAAGTGACCAAGAACGAGAATCAACAAGTCGATCAGAATGCTTTAAAGAGACCCTGATGTCAAGAGAGCCGATACAAAAACAAGATTTTGTTGCTCAAATGCAGCCTGTTATATCCTTGTGCACTCGAATTCCGAACGTTTCAACCACAATTGGAATGGTAACTGGATTGCCACCGCCCTCGTTCCCCGGAGATGTTTATACGTCGACTCCAATTGTTCCGTTTTATCCTCCAATCTCAGTACCACCTGTGTCCTCTTCAGTGGATCAGCAACTCCAGCTTCAACAACCAACTTCAGCGACACCTGCAGTTTCAGTCCAAAGTTTAATGAATCAGTCACATGCTTCACCGTTTCCTACAGTGAGCAGGTCTTCGCCGAGTGTTTATGTACCATCCCTAATGCAACAGTTACCCTTCAGTGGAGGTCAAGGTCAGTTTATGCCCACTGGAAGAAACCAACCATCTTCACTGTCCACAGCAGATCAGAGCAGTGCTGACTCCTCTGCTCTTCTAAAAAGAGTAAGTGTTCCCAAGTTCATTGGTCAAAAGAAGAATTATGAAGCTTGGAAAGCGGCTTTTTATTCTTGTGTGGACCGTACTGGAGCTACACCAGAGTACACACTTTTACAATTGCGAGAATGCCTTCAAGGTGAACCTCTAAGAGTCATTGAGAACCTGGGACACTCAACAGCAGCGTATGAAGCGGCCAAGTCCCGTCTAGAACGAAAGTATGGAGGAAAACGAAGGGCCCTGTCACTTAGACTTGAAGAGCTGAATCCCTTTAAACCAGTGAGAAAAGGTAATGAGAGAGACCTGGAGAAGTTTTCAGAACTGCTTGATGGAATTGTTGTGAACTTGAAGGATGCTAACCAGGAGGCAGAGCTAGGAAATGGATCATTTTACATCGCTCTACAGCGGAAGTTTAATAAAGAGCTCCTGTCAAAGTACAAGCAGTGGGTTAGCGACAACCATCGAACAGAGAATGTGAGCACATTGAGAGAGTTTATTGACAGAGAATCCGAGTTCCTGACCACAGCTTCAGAGACTATAAGTGGTGTTCTCAAAGAATCCCCTAAGAAGGAGAGGAATAGCCCTACAGCAGGATCATCTTTTGTAACTAGAGACTCCCCTCTTGATAAAAAGAAACCAAGTCAGGCGTGTAAGGTGTGCAATGGGCAACATGGAATTTGGTCTTGTGGGAACTTTAAAAGAACGACAGTGCCAAAACGATGGGAAGTAGCCACAGGACACAAATTATGCTTTCGTTGTCTAGCAGATGGTCATAGGGGTGAAGAGTGTTTTAGGAGCAGAATGTGTGGACTAAACGGATGCAGATCATATCATCATCGAATGCTTCATGAGGATCAAGCTGAAGTCAAGATTTCTCAGAATGATTCCACAGGCAGGCCAGACCTGCCGCCCACATCTGTAAGTGGATCAGCGGAAGGAGAGACAAATGAGAGGACCCATATGACGAGGACTACAATGAAACTCACTGTTCCTTCGGAGCTCATGGCCCTACGGACCGTTCCTGTGCACCTGACCAGTGGAGGAAGACAAGTGAAAGTGAATGCTCTCCTGAATGAAGGAAGCAGTGTGTCTTACTTGAACAGTGATGTTGCTGCAGAATTGGGACTGGAAGGGAGGCCACATGAGTTGACAGTGAAGGTGCTTAATGACAATCAAGAGAAGTTTAACTTCTCAGTTGTAGAGTTCACGATCATTAGTTTGGATGGAAGAGTGCACAAACAAGCATCTGCTTACACAGCTGAACGAGTCACTGGCAACATGCAAGTTTTGAATTGGAACTTGTACAAAACCAAGTGGAAGCACTCAGAGCGTATAAAGTTCCCACAAGTGGGGCCCAGGCCTATTGTTGACCTGCTTATTGGGGTGGATCAGGCTGATCTGTTGTATTCATTGGAAGATGTTAAGGGAGGACCAGGAGAGCCCATTGCTAGACTGACACCACTGGGGTGGACCTGTATTGGGAACCCTGAGTTACAAGCAAGCCAAACTCAAACCAATTTCACATTTCTGGCGAATGACTCACACGAACTGAACAATCTTGTCCGGTGATTCTGGGACGTCGATGACTCCAAAGAAATCCAGATAGTCAAACCAGAGGAGAAGATAGCCAGAGATGTGGTTGCTGAGACTTTAATCTTTGAGGATGGTCACTACAGTATCGGATTGCCCTGGAAAACCAAGGACCATGACTTACCAGATAATTTCACAATGGCCATGCACCGTCTGCAAAGCACAGAGAAACGACTTCAGAAATCTCCAGAACTTGACAAGGTGTACAGCGATGTACTTGAGACGTACCAGGATAAAGGGTACATCCGCAAGGTCTTACCAGAGGACGAAAAGCCAGACCAAGTATGGTATCTGCCACACTTTCCAATTCTGAGGCCAGGTAAGACCACAACAAAGATCAGAGTTGTATTTGATGCATCTGCAAAATAAGAGGAACTTTCTCTCAATGATTTTCTACTGCAAGGTCCTAAGCTCCAAAATGACCTGTTTGCTGTGTTGCTTCGATTCCGACGTGATCCAGTTGCCCTAATGTGTGACATTAAGGAAATGTACTAGTAAATTAAGTTGAACCCATCTGACCGGCCTTATCATGGTTTCTTGTGGCAAAACATGGAAACTAAAGAAAATCCCAGTGTGTTTGAATTTGAGCGGGTTGTATTTGGAGTAAATTCATCACCGTTTCTGGCGCAGTTTGTCATCCAAGAGCACGCTCTTGGGGCAGAGACCGTTTTGAAGACCACTTACATGGATGATAGCATGGACTCGCTTCCCGATAAGGAGACAGGGATCAAATTGTACAAGCAGGCTTCAGCTGGAATGCATGTGAGGAAGTGGCTGTCTAATGTATCGGAGGTGTTGGAGCATATCCCACTTGCTGATTGTGTTACAGAGGTGGATCTTGATAGAGGAGAACTGCCTGTTGTGAAGACACTGAGTGTGTTGTGGACCCCCAATGAAGATGAATTCAAGTACCAAGTCCATCCGCCCAGCAGAGATCACTACAGTACTAAGCGTGCGTTCTTGAAGGGAATTGCCACCTTGTTTGACCCTCTTGGGTTCTTATCGCCATACATCGTTCCAGAGATGTGGGAAAGTGGGGTTGACTGGGATGACCTAGTGGAAGAAAGCTTGTCAAGAAAGGCTCAGGAGTGGTTTGAAGAACTTTCGGAACTTCCCCGCCTTCGTGTACCTAGATGTTTGCGGACCGGACTAGGAGTCAAGAAGATTACCTTGCACACCTTCACTGACGCATCTCAGCAGGCATATGGTGCGGCTACATATTCAAGACATCTATGTGAAGATGGATCTGTCACTTGTCGTCTGGTAGCTTCGAAATCAAGGGTTGCACCCCTTCAAGCTATTAGCATCCCTCGTCTTGAATTAATGGCTACAGTAGTTGGACTCCGACATGCTGAGGCCGTCGGGAACGTTCTGAATCTTCCCAAACAAGAATGGCCATTTTGGTCAGATAGTGTGGATGTATTGTATTGGATCCGTGGCTGTAGCCGAAAATTTAAGCCTTTTGTAGCAAACCGTGTCGGGGAAATACAGTCGTTGACTGACCCAGAACAGTGGAGGCATGTACCAACCAAGCAGAATCCAGCTGACCTGTTGACAAGAGGACTAAGTGTCTCTACACTTATTGATGAAGAAAGCTGGTGGAAGGGTCCAGTGTTCTTGATGCAAGAGGAAACAGAATGGCCAGAAAAGAAGATTGAAACCAAAAAGCAAGCCGACATAGAAGTCCGCAAGCAGTACCAAGAATATTCACAGGAACGCTCATTTCTTTCCACAATGACAGAAGACCGCTTGGATCCGACCAGATACTCCAGCTGGACTAGGCTTACAAGGGTGTCCGCAACAGTGAATCGCTTCCTAGAAAACTGCCGCCTGCCATCAATGTTACGCAAGAAAGCAGCTCTGGGACCAGAGGAAATTGTCACTTCTGAAATGCATTTTATTAGACTGGCTCAAAAAGAAGAATTTCAGGAGGAAATCCAAACACTGAAGTCAGGAAAGGGGCTACCCGGAAGGTCAAAGCTGTTGCCTCTGAAACCAGTATTGGATGAAGAAGGTGTACTTAGGTGTGACGGAAGGCTCAAGTTCGCAGACTACTTACCATGGGAAACTCGCCATCCCATAATTCTTCCCAGAAATCACCAGATAACTAAGCTGATTGTAGAGGCGCGGAATCCAATGTACAGTTTCGTAATTAGCTTTGTGTAGTCTTACCGTTGTAACACCGTTTTGTTCTGTCACCTCACGTGTTCATTAGCGTTCTTTGTCAAAGTAGGTCGTTTTTCAGACTTGTTAGTTTTTCATTTTGCATATTACTATATAATGGTTACTTGTTAATATTAGTGGGTTCGGTGGTAGTTTCGGGTCAAGTAAGTAAGTAAGTATAATTCTAGAAGTCAAAGTCTAGTGTAAGTCAAGTCCTCAAGTATCCTGTCATCACATTCGTCTTTTATCGTGCCCGTATCATACCCGTATTTCATTAAAATAGTTTTTTATAAGGGACGTGTTATTAGCGTTTGCGACGACATTCGTAAAAGACAAATCCTGTTGGTGTTGGTGGCCGGTTGAAATGTCCCAAGTACCTGAAGTTCACCGTTCCGGCCCGTTGGTGGAGGACTCTCATCTAGTTCGGTGTAGTACACGTGTTCGAAGACCAAACGTAACCCTTGATAGTGAAGGCACTCGTGCGGAGCGAGTTCGGCTGCTAAGAAAGAGA
>BLFN01000201.1:866310-868810 GCA_014634225.1 Acropora yongei | reverse complement strand
CGATATCCTTCAGTTGGAATTTCCGTTTTGGGAAGACTTCTCAAGTTACCTAGGAAACTTCGGCTTCACTTCGCTTGACGTTCCAAACATAACTCTGAAATTTTCCAAACTATGAAGAAAAAAAAAAAAAATATATATATATATACATAACTATATATATATACATATATATTTAGATGGTATTTGTGGTGTGGAAGTATAATTGCAATCGTCTTGACTATATACTGTATGACTCGGATATCGGTGTGGATTGCGAAGTGACTTTGCGGGAGTGACCTGGTCTGTCAACACACTCTGTGCCTTGGCAGGTTCAAGAGATGTCACTGAAGCCCTGTTTTTAAGGGGTTTTTTCTGATAATTTTATTGGTCCTTGGATTAAATCATGAAAAACTTAAGGTCAGTCAATATCGCTTCACATGTACTGAAGTGGTGACAAGTGTGGAAATTCGAGCAAATTTCATGTACAGTCTGGTAAAGAAAATGAGAAACCATCGAATTTGGTTAGATCTAGAGTTCGTTTACCTCATAACTACCTTTGTTATGAATGACTTCAGGTATTAAAAACATAGAAAATCCATTATGAAAAATGGTGTTTCCCGTGCTAAAAATGTTTGTAATATTTGGTCTTGCAGAGATCTAGGAAAACTTTAATTCACGTGTTGTGATTTCAATTTAGAAAGAAAACGATGGATTACAAAGGCCCCTCAGATCTAACGTTCGTCAATAATGACGGGAAGGCCTTGAAGGCTGGAGCTCGGCTGCATGGCGAATCTGCGTACAGCTACCTGGAGGTTTCTGTTGACTCAGGCCTTCATTTATCCGAGTGGGGTGCAACAGCACTAGCCCAAGCGCGTGGATACTTCGTACAGATTTTTGGAGAGGACCCAGAGAAAAAGTATGCGCGACTTTTTGGTGGCCATGTCGGACCCACTGCTGGGTTTGATTTTCAAAGTTTTGTCCAAAAAGGAAAAGTGCTGGGCGCTGAAGCAAAAGCCCGTGCAACACTGGTTGAAGCCGAAATTAAAAATTTGTATGTCCACCTCGGCGGCGGAGTGACAACTGGTGCAAAAGTGGAAAACGGAACCGCTGAGATGAAGGTTTTTGGCACTGGGTTCAAAGTAGGAAAGTGGATTGGAGCCTCCTTGTTCGACAACGAGCTTGCATTCAATATCAGTGCTCTCTTCAAGAATTACATATAATAAACCAGCAATACAGCGTGATCGAAATCGTTCGATAAAGCCAATTTTTGTAATCTATATTCAATTGAAGGGATCTGAATAAATGCGTATAATCAATCCTTTGTTGTTTATTTTGCTGTTTTTTTAAAAGCTTCGACGAGAACCCATGCAAACTATTTTTCCATCTGCACTTGTTTGTTCTAGCCGTCAGCAAAGTTCCCGGTGAAGAACCTTTTTTTTTTCGGCCTATGCATACTGAAAGTCTTTCGTAAATAACACCAGCAAGCCAGCCACTTGGCGAACGCTGAATACACCTTATTCCAAAATGACCGCCAATAAATTATTCTTTTGTTTGCATGTTAATTAGCCCTCTTTGCCTCGTCAACAGGTATAAAAAACAAAAGAATTTTGAAGTGAAAATGAGGCCAAGAGGGCTAATTAAAATACAAACAAAAGAATAATTTATTGGCCGCCATTTTGGAATAAGGTGTATGTTTGTATGATTTTTAGCGTCTAACGTAGGCCTTGAAGTGGGCCCCTCGACCGAACAAAGATTCCTCAGGAGAAAGGATATAATTAAGAATTGATCGGGGTAACTAATGTCCCTCCCATGCAGTCAGCCGTAGGTAAGTCGAATATTGGGTATCAAACGGGTTGATAGAAGTCCAAATCTCATAAGGTGACGTTTCGAGCCCAAGCCCTTCGTCACAGAGAATTCGCTCTGACGAAGGGCAAATGCTCGAAACCTGTTTGATACTTATGATATTTTCATGTTTCACTTTCCAACGACACAACACCACAGTTTCTCTCGAAACTAAACTTTCTATGTTTAGAATACATATTCACATGAAATTACGTTGCCATAGCCACAGTGATCTCTGTAAAACATGTAAATAATTACTATTGAATTGGTCATTGAAGTAATGAAAGATCTCAGGGTCAGGATTGACATGGTGACTCCTGTTTGGCTAAGTTGATGTCTCCTTCTTTGTTTTCGGACGAAAAGTGAATCTACCAATAAACCCGTTTGTGACTGTGCTTTGTCGAGGTCGAAAACTGGTCCACGCTTCCTTCCAGCAATCGTCGTAGGTTACGACAATACGGCGGAACCCCAAGAGCGGAAGGTCTTCAGATGTAATAAGGATACCCCGGGGAACACATAACCATTTTTAAGTCACACAACATTACAATTCAAATGTGTGAAAGCTAGAAGATATCCAAATAATTCTCTTCATGCCACTACTGGTATAGAGTGAAAAGTCACCCGACGAGTTAGAAGAAAAACGTTCTTTATCAGTGATAGAGAATGAAGAAGGCCCTCA
>BLFN01000201.1:820537-825537 GCA_014634225.1 Acropora yongei | reverse complement strand
AACTCCTCACATTAAAAATTAATTTAAATATTCCTTTTCATAACAATATTTACAAATGCTGTTGGAGTGAACCAATATCAGAAACCTTTAGATGTACTGACACAGACTGTGCTATAATTAACAATAATTATTCTTTGCAATTGAATAGTGGCATAAAATTTAGCAAGCCATGAAGTGATCTCCACAACACACTATCTCAACATTGAAGATCAAAACCATTCAAAATTGATTTGATTCAGAAATGTAGGTGAAATACGCAGACCATTTTGCTTTGTTTGGCTCATGCATTATTGATTCCTTAGGGAGAGAATAATGCTCAATTATTCTGAGATAATGAACCTCTCAAATCGCTTAAAACATCAAGGCCACTGAGTGAGCATCTACTATTCATAATTATAATCGATCATATATTTTCGCTCGCGTGTGATTGGTCTAAATGCGTTACGTGGGCAAATATTCCCCAGCTAAAACTAAAAGCCTCAATTTGACAATTTCAAGCTTGGAAAACTTTTCACTTCTTGGAACAGATAATGTCCACAGACAAATATCCGAGCATATTTTCGCGCCAAATGAAGGCTATTGTTTATATATTAAAAACTGAATCACTGGATAATGCAATTCAAGACTTCTTATTGGCTTAGCCATTATGGTATATGAGACAATATAAATTAATAAAGTTGAGAAGATTTGTCTACTATCTTGGGGGCAATTTAAGTAAACAATTATTCCACTTGCGCTTGTTGAATATGAGATGATTATAGCCAACTTGTTGTTAAGCGCCTCGTTGGCTATCTACCATCTCACATCCAACACGCGCTCATGCAATAATTATTGTTAACTATCATCATTATTATTGGCCAGTGTATCACTTAATTGAGATAAGCAAGTTCAAGAACCAGGACTTGGCTCCACTGTCTCTGTTAAGGGGGATCAACATGTCCCACATGAGAAGTTAAAACTTACAATCAATATTTGCTGGTTCCTTAACAATCAATCTTTTCTACTCCAATGTGGTTACTATTCACACAATAAAGCAAGTACTCATTTCTATAATAATAGTCATCGCACCAATTAAAAACTAGAAGAACAGATTTATAAAATTAATGGAAAACATCTCCACTTATGTCCAGAAACTCAGAAAATGCAATGCATTCTTAACCTCCTTTCTTTTAACAATGTAAAAAATTTGGGTTTAGCTTTGTTCTTGCTATGTTTATTACCAAAGTGGAGTTTGACATATGGAATCACCTCAGGAGAGCTGAGATTCTAAATATGAAGAGAATAAGAAGAGGCATGTTTACCACGGCATTTATTAAAAATAACTGATCAGCATTCGTGCACTTATTGCCACTAACCAAGAGAGCAAAGTTGAACCGTAAGATATCAGTTGAAAAAATTCAAACAACTTTCTGTAACTCTACAGCATTTTCTTGCATTACAGTTACTACACCTAAAAATAAAATACTTTTCCAAACACTGATATTTCAAAGTGAAATAAACCCTAAATGAAATAAGTAACCCTGGTTAAAGAGGCTATTCAACTAATACACACAAAAACAAACAGAGAAGGTCTTTCTGAAATTAGCGATAAAAAAGGAGACATAACAAAGGAAATTAACGCACAACAACAAAATACTTGACCTACTGTATTTGGACAAAAACGGATTTCCAGGTTCAGAGGCTAATGGAACATTGGTCTTTTGAAAGGCCTGGTCAACCTCTCCAGTTTATCCCGTTTTTCTCAATTTCAGAATTGCCAAAATTTTGCTTCTCCATTTTTTGTATATGGGAAACCAGTTCCATGCAACATAGCTGGAAAAACCATTACAATCGTTTCATAAGAAATTTTGGAAATTCAAACAAAAATTTGTTAAAAAAAGATCAAACCTATAACCTTTTGCTTCTTGTTATTTAGTCACTGTATATACAATGAATGGCAACAAATAATTGGGTATTTGAAAAGTCAACAGAGATGCTATTCACCAAATAAGCACGAAGAAGCCAGTTACTCTATTTCAGCCATGGGTTCTGCAATTTATGACATAATAGGTGGGACCCGGACCAAAAGTTATGGAACATAACCGTCAAGTCACCTTCCAAATTCAGTGTATTTGGGTGTCACAACTGAATATAGCAAAGGAAAAGTCCAAAGTTTGACAATCAATATTCATAGTACAAGGATTTTCAGCAGCACAATAGTTACGCACAAATACCACACAATATTTCCAAGAAGAGAATTTTCATACATGGTGCATTAATTTTGTGAAAAAATCACCACAATTAAATTGAAATTTAAAATCCTATTTGGTTTATTTCATTTGAAGTAATTTGAGACAATGTAAGTTGACATCCAAGAATTAAAACTGTAGTTAAGCAGAAGAAAAGGTTGATACAGTTCCACATCATGAATAATGACACCCAACTGTAGTACAGTGAAATTAGTAAGTAACAACTTCTATTACCAAATATTATAACTATCTTCCACATTCAAACTCATTTGTATGATACAGGGCTTTGAAACCTGAGAACTATGAGTCCATACAATAATTCTCCACCAATACAGTTACAAAGGAAAAAAACCTTGTGTCAGAGCTGTTGCTAATGACAATTATAACAGTACTGACATATTTTCTGGTGTATAAGTTGGCCTTCCGAGTCTAAAGAATCACCCCTCAAAATCGAGCTTTACTTATACACCAACCAAAACAGTATATATCAACCAGTGGGTGAAAAGAATAGTTGTAATAAAAATAATAATAATAATAATAATAACAATAATAATTTTTAAACTTTTCATAAATAAATCTTACAGGTAAAAATTAAAAAGTACTAAATATGCTATTTTTCAAACTCCAAACACAGCTATTTACTCTATATTTACAAACAATGAAACTAGTAATATAAAAGAGAGAAAAAATTATAATAATTCATAATATAATAATTACTACTGATAATAATTTAAAAAATAAAAATTAATAATCACTTTAAATATCTGGGAATCTACAACTAATTGACTAGATTGAGCAATAAAACTTCATCACAGAGAGAATTTTTTTTTGTAAGGGCAAAACCTGGAGTAACAGAAGAAAAAGCAGAGTAGAGAAGTAACTACTCAATTGCAGCCTCCAATCTGGCATTATACTAGGGAAACACTACTCAAGGGCAAGTGCTCTAAAAACTGCACCAGCTATACTGCTAAAGAATTTCAGGATGTTGAAAACAAGAAAGTTCTTACTTGTAAACAGGAAGGAATAATGCAACTTGTAATTTTAGCATTAGACAATGGATGTTTCCAAAGGCTCAATGAAACAAATTACACAAATTAAATACCTTTGAGACACAAAGATGCAGGCCCCTCACTATTACAACGATGACTCCCACAGTTAAGCCATGGACTATACAGGAAAGCAAAAACCAAATAAAGATTTCAAATCCTCTGCAAAAACAGCCTTGCTATGCCAACACCACAAAACAGTTTAGGTCATACTAGCTTTTACCAATGTTTCAAGTGCTTAAGTGAAACTCAGATCAATCCTTTTCCAGTACCATCATAAAACCGGTACGTTGTACTATAGGATAATGATAAAGAGAAGTAGTCAGGAGTAACTGAAGACAGTCAATTCACAAGTGAAAGTAACTTACATATGAAAATGTCCAAAATTAAAGCTCAAAGGCTGACAATGTACCATCGGAAAGATTACAGGGTTAGGGTTTTTTCTTAGCCACCACCCCCCCCCCCTAGGAAAAATGGATGGAAAATAGGCCAAATGAAATATTGTTCAGCTTAAGTTCATTAAAGATAATAGTCCTTTACCCTGTTCTTGTCCTTTCAACTGGATGCAAGTTATCAGTAAGCTCACCAATGTTTCACCTTGATTAGATCATCTAAAAGTACCCCAAGAGGGTTACAAATTCTATAGCATGCAGCAAAGAAAAATAGTTCCTTTATTACCTTAGCTACTTTGGAAAGAAGTGAAACTGGGACATCCCTGTGAAGGAATGTTCCAAAAAAAAAAAAGGCTGAAGAACTTGCAAAATTGGCCAAACCAATAATTTACTCTTTGACTCTTCTGTGATATCCATGCATCATATCAACTGGGGCATCCCAGCTAAAGCCATTATGGAATTCAGATTTATAAAAAGCCACTTGAAGATTTCTCTTCAAGTTCTCTGTTTTCTTCTTTCTGCTTCCTCACTGTCACCAGGTGGTGAAAGTCAACAAAAGGGAAAACTTTGCTGTTGAATGTACACAGTCCATTCAAAAATGCTCTGTGAGGTGGTCACATGAATCAAGTCAACTGTCACAATTTAGATGTAGTTTTTTGTTATTATTTGAAGCTTCTGACCACATCTATAACACTCAGAGCAGCAGCAGGAGAATTTATGTAGCTTAGATGTCCAAAGAAACATGAACTAGAAAATTCACCAGAAATCAAGAGCATGCACATGCCACAAAGCTCAACATGAGGGATACCCTTGATGAAATGATAACACAGGAATGTTCTTTAACAAATTATTAATAATGATGATAAAACACATGCACAGCAACTTTAAATTTTCTTGTCATGTCTTACACACAACTTTTAGCTATTATTAAATTTGCCATTCTGGGTGAATTTTAAAAGCTTATATCTCCTGATGATTGATTCACTTTTGGTAGGGACCAGCAAAATAGCTGTCCCTAGATAAGAAAAGTCAACTTTAGGCACAGCAACATCCTATGTAATAACAATCAGAAACTAATAATTTATATGATCACAAGCCTAGAACTAAAGATGAGGTGAAATGCAGTAAAGGAGGCTTGTTAAGAAATGAAAGCAAAAATGTGGATTTTTGTTCAACTAATTTGTATGTAATGAAAAGCCAAAGAGCTGTTGCTCAAATGAAGAGGGGTGATTTTAACACCTGTAGAGCTAACTTTGGGTTTTTCTCAGCACTCCCAGCCCATGTATCAGGCAAAATCTTTCTCTTAACCATCTTTCTTGTCACCCCCCTTTCAA
>BLFN01000201.1:808037-810537 GCA_014634225.1 Acropora yongei | reverse complement strand
TAAGTGTGCTGGGAGTAGAATTTCGAGATGGCGGACACAAGTGGCTGAAAGACAATTTGACGTCTGCTGAAGTGCATATGATTCCCTTCCAAGTGACGAAAGACAGTACTTTGGATTGTGTATTGTACAAGAAGAAGGTGCAGTTTCCTATGAAATCTAAATTTACAGTGGTTTGTGGTGGCCAAATACCTAGCTCTATAATGTGTGATAGGTTTTTGAAAGTTTTCTTCCATTTTTAAGGTGTCAAAAAAAAATTTAAATTCTAAAGAAATGTGCATGCATTTTTTGAATGTAATTATATTTATGTGCATATGATGCCAATGTCAAGGTAATTAACCACCGCCGTTTGTGTCCAAATTGGGCAAGGAATCATTTTTCTCTGAGTTGAAGCACTTTCTATGTTTCTTTCGTTTTTTGGTCCAAATTCCCTCAATTTCTTCAACCATGTTTCTTGGGAGACCATCTTCCACGAACATGTGTTCTGACCATAACCTCCCCCTTGTTTCATTTTGCCAACAATTATTATTACCTTTTTAGTCCTTCAGTCTCCATAACATGTCCTTGTTATTAGTGGCTGCCAGTTATTGTTGTCAATAATATTATAAATTGAAGGAGAATAGGTAGTTTAAAAAGCTACAACAGCTACTGCAGAAAAAATGTCTCATTAAAATAGAACTTTGAGTTGGGATAAGTGTTTTTCAATCATTATTCCATGGTGCTCACGTTGTACAAAATAGACAAAGTACATTTTTTGCTTGTTTGGCCCGAATGGTTTTCATGCGAAGGCAAAGAATGAAAAATGTACTGCTTCATTGTCATGTTGTCGTCAGAACATCAAAAATGAAAATTTCACATTGTCGATTGGCAGACTTTTCGTCGAAAACTTTCACCAGAAAGGGTGCAGCACAATTATTTTTCCTCTTCCAACCAATCAAAGCATTGATTTGTGGGGTTGTCGTTGATGTTGCTGTTATCATTTCGTAAGTAATGGTAATAGGACTGAGTGGAGTCCAATTCGGTCTGTAATCATACGAGTGATAACAAAATCGGACGACCGCGCAGCGGGAGTCCGATTTGTTTATCACGAGTATGATTACAGACCGAATTGGACGACACTCAGTCCTATTATCAATTAATCATAAAATTACAATTTCCGAGAAAAATAGCTAAGTTGTAAAAAAAGGAGAAAGTTCGCATTAAAATACAAAAGCAAAACAAAAAACAAAAAAGCAAAAACACAAAAGCAATCGCAAGCGCACGCACACGTAATTACAACTTTGAATGTGATTGGTTGTTTTAAACTACATCTTTGAATGTGATTGGCTTTTTGAACTGTCCGATAACAAACTGTCCAATAACAAACTATCCAATAACAAACTGTCCGATAACAACTTGGCAAGCGAATTAGTAGAAAATAGGCCTTTTTTAAACCAATCACAAGCGAGGAAATTGTAATTTTTATGATTAACTCTCTAACGTGTCAGAGTAGACTGCAGCAAAGACCTTTCACTCTCTCATTAACCCGGCAAAATCTTCCTTTATACCAAAGCTAAGAAACTAGTCAGTAATTTGGCCAGTTTACCAGAACATTTTGAGATATCACTCTGCTGCCCATCCAAAATTAAATAAGGGCTGATGAATATTTTATTTTTCATTGAAGACATGGATTTAAGGTATGCTCAGTATCAACATTAATAATTTATTGTTTCATGTCCAATGTTCCATATGAACTGGCAATAATTACCAAATCTTGAAATACAGTGCTTTAATAAAAAAATAGCCAAGGAAATTAAAACAACAAGCAAAAACTATGGTGAGCCTAAGTCAATTTCCAAGATTTCTTTTTGACACATTCATGTCCTTATTTGCAAAATTACGAAATGTAGTTTATCTTAGTTATAATATCCACATAATACATCATCTTTGTGGTTTTCAGACAAGATTGTAGTCTTTTTTGGATTCTTGGGCAGAGCACTGACAAGAAATGTTACTTAGGTTGCCAATATTATTTTTTTTACACTGATGAAACACCATTTTTATAAAGGGTACCACTTTTCAACTCCCATCTATAATAATATTACATTAATTTTGTTTAGTGAGCAATACTCCTGAAGTCTTGAATGATTTACAGGGCTGGTTTTTATCCTCATGTGTGAATGAAGAATTGGTGCAACAGGGAGTTGCAGTCACATGTCACTTATCAACACTAACAAACAGTGAACCTTACACCAAGCTACAGAAGAGACTGTTAAAGGCAGAACTGAAAGCTGAAAGAAAAGGTGTTGGCATGTGGATTAGACCTTCCCTTGGTGAAAACCTGCAAAGAGTATTCTCTTTTCCTTATGTCAAGATGAGACAGGCAGCTTCCATTGTTCAAAATTTGCCCATCAAGTGGATGTTTGCCAAAAAGACAGGAAAGAATAAAAGTCAATGAACTGTGTTCAATTTTTCTGGATTTGGAGGAAAGATTGAAGTGTGACAGTTAAACCCACTTTAAATT
>BLFN01000201.1:685905-693405 GCA_014634225.1 Acropora yongei | reverse complement strand
AGGTTGACATGGTTTGATGATCTCAATGCCATGTCCTAATCTAGGAAAATTTAGGCATGGTCATGTTGAGCGTGTTTAATGGCTGGATTAGGAGATATGACAATTAGTTTTACAATAACAACCTCCACAAAAAGTCAATAGTCACTCAGAAAGAGCTCTTTGTGGGCGTGTTATGTCAATGCTGGGGTATTTTGAAAGCTGCATTTAGCCTCATTGACATCTTAACATCCAACTGTACAGATAGCACAGCGTTTCCATGGCAAACAGATGAACCATAAGTAATGTTCACTTTACCAATGAATACTACCACAGCTTCTCTGTATCTTCCACCTCACTGGTGTCCTTCAACACGTATTGGCAGGGGACCGTCTATATTTCTAAAGCTGCATTTAACCTCGTCAGCATCTTAACATCCAACCGTACAGATAGCGTGGCATTTCCATGGCAATGAGATGAGCTGCAAGCAACATTCACTTTAGCAAGGAATACTACCACAGCTTCTCTGTATCCTCCACCTCACTGGAGTCTTTCAACATGCATCAACTGCGGACCATCTATATTTCTAAAGCCACCTTTAGCCTCATTGACATCTTAACACCCAACCGTACAGATAGCACAGCGTATCCATGGCAAAGAGATGAGCCATAAGTAATGTTCACTTTACCAATGAATACTACCACAGCTTCTCTGTATCTTCCACCTCACTGGTGTCCTTCAACACGTATTGGCAGGGGACCATCTATATTTCTAAGGCTGCATTTAACCTCGTCAGCATCTTAACATCCAACCGTACAGATAGCGTGGCATTTCCATGGCAATGAGATGAGCTGCAAGCAACATTCACTTTAGCAAGGAATACTACCACAGCTTCTCTGTATCCTCCACCTCACTGGAGTCTTTCAACATGCATCAACTGGGGACCATCTATATTTCTAAAGCCGCCTTTAGCCTCATTGACATCTTAACACCCAACCGTACAGATAGCACAGCGTATCCATGGCAAAGAGATCAGCCATGAGTAATGTTCACTTTACCAATGAATACTACCACAGCTTCTCTGTATCTTCCACCTCACTGGTGTCCTTCAACACGTATTGGCAGGGGACTGTCTATATTTCTAAGGCTGCATTTAACCTCGTCAGCATCTTAACATCCAACCGGACAGATAGCGTGGCATTTCCATGGCAATGAGATGAGCTGCAAGCAACATTCACTTTAGCAAGGAATACTACCACAGCTTCTCTGTATCCTCCACCTCACTGGAGTCTTTCAACATGCATCAACTGGGGACCATCTATATTTCTAAAGCCGCCTTTAGCCTCATTGACATCTTAACACCCAACCGTACAGATAGCACAGCGTATCCATGGCAAAGAGATCAGCCATAAGTAATGTTCACTTTACCAATGAATACTACCACAGCTTCTCTGTATCTTCCACCTCACTGGTGTCCTTCAACACGTACTGGCAGGGGACCATCTATATTTCTAAAGCTGCATTTAACCTCGTCAGCATCTTAACATCCAACCGTACAGATAGCGTGGCATTTCCACCTCACTGGAGTCTTTCAACATGTATCAACCGGGGACCATCTATATTTCTAAAGCCGCCTTTAGCCTCATTGACATCTTAACATCCAACCGTACAGATAGCACAGCATTTCCATGGCAAACAGATGAGCCATAAGTAATGTTCACTTTACCAATGAATACTACCACAGCTTCTCTGTATCTTCCACCTCACTGGTGTGTCCTTCAACATGTATTGGCAGGGGACCGTCTATATTTCTAAAGCTGCATTTAACCTCGTCAGCATCTTAACATCCAACCATACAGGTAGCGTGGCATTTCCATGGCAATGAGATGAGCCGCAAGCAACATTCACTTAAGCAAGGAATACTACCACAGCTTCCCTGTATCTTCCACCTCACTGGAGTCTTTCAACATGTATCAACTGGGGACCATCTATATTTCTAAAGCCGCCTTTAACCTCATTGACATCTTAACATCCAACTGTACAGATAGCAAGGCGTTTTCATGACAATCAGATGAGCTGTAAGCAATGTTCACTTAAGCAAGGAATACTACCACAGCTTCTTTGTATCTTCCACCTCATTGGAGGCTTTCAACATGTATCAGTTGGGGCCCATGTACATTTCCAAGACTCTCTTGTACTTAGAAGCTTTAAGGCCTAAACCTCAGAACTTTTTATGTTATTGTCTGAGAATATCTTGTGTACTTAAATTATTCTTTAAGCCTTCACCAGAGTATTAAGTCTTGATGAGAAGTCAGCAACACAGTCTAGCTACCTTTCTACAGTCCTTGCTGAAAACTAAATATGCAGGTATTGCACATTTTGTAGAAACAAGTGGGTTGCAATATGGTGGAGAAGGTGATGTAACTTGAGAGACTGGTCTCAAATGTTTGGAAAAGCAAAGATTTGATTGATATAGATTTAGGAAATAATTTCATAATTTCAACGTTAGTTGTTATTGTTACACGTATGCGACTGCAAAAAAGGGTACCATCCTTTTTTCCCCGACAAGTCGTGTGAGAAAAACTCTAATGGCAGGTGTTGGTTGGTGCTCCGTGGCACAGAGAAGAACAGGAGGGTAGAGAGAATGCTATCTGAATGGAAGTGTTTGATATGGAAGAAAATATGTTTTGTCCTCAATAACCTATCTTTATGCCACATCTTTCCCAAAGGAATCATTTAACGATTGTCAGAGGAATGTTCAATATGATCTGTAGTCAATGAGAGCATGAATTTGTGTTGCAGTGTGGATTTTCATGGATGAAGTACTTCTTTGTGGTTGGGCTGAATATGACAGCAACAGGATACGAACTGATTGCAGCAACCATGGTGAGGGTAGCAATGCCCATCTCGCCAAGAAGAGAAGAAAGTATTGTCTGCCATGAATACTTTGGCCATAATAATAATAATAATTATTATTATTATTCTCTGTGCTCTAAGACACTGGCTGATTTAAGTGTTGAAGTCAGGTAGTAAAGCATGAGCTTGGTTGCAGGTCCTTATAGGCGGCCTACTTTAAAGAAATCTAATGATAATATTATTATGTTTCTAGCATAGGAAGAACATTAATTATTGCTTGTCAACTCATGCCTCTGCCCCTCTGCCACAGCATGAAGACTTCCAAGCTCTTGAAATGTAGGCATTTCTACTGAGTCCTGATGTCAGACTACTGTTCTGCACAGGTCTGCTTTAAAGAACCAAAGTATCTATAAGGTACGATACACTTGTGATTTTCTTCACCCTTTGACAACTGCAAATTAGACAGGTATCCTGGACACTTGAGCAGGCCGGTTAATTTCGAGGCTAGACCTTAAACAGGAAAAAATATTGGGTTCTTAGTTGTGAGGGAAACCTTGTGTATACCATTTCTCCTGACAGATGCATTAACATGTCCTTGTGTGGACTTTTGAGCATCCTTATGAAGAGATATGCTCAAAGTATATCTGCTTTTAGAAATCATGAGCAAACAAATTTCTGTGTGGGGAAAGGAATCTATCTTTCAATGCCTCTTATTGGAAAGATGCTGTGTGTTTCATACGCTTAATCATATATTATGTTGGTCACTTGTTCTAGCTTTTCTAGGGAGGCCATGGAACCCTTAACTCCCATTTTTGACTCAGATGTTTTATTGTGTGGCCACCAGAATGTGTTTCATTGTCTTGCACCTTCCTCTATCAAAAATGCCTCTTCAGGACTGCAAAACACAAACTTTCTCTGAAAACAGGTGGCATCACCTTCAAGACTAAAAATTAATACTAGGATTTGCATTGATTTTAGAATGTGTCTGGTCCTTGTCATCTATCACACATTCTGTGCAAATTTGACTGTAAAACGAGCTTTAAATTGAGAAACAAACTAATTGGGGAGCGAAGATGAGTTCAAAGTGTGAAATCTTGGGTCTCTTTCAAAATCGGAGGTTGAGAGGAGAAGCCCTCTCCTATGAAAACTAGGGTCTTTGGGTTACTTCTTATCTAAGGAATATTGCATTTAGAGGACAAATGTGTTTTCAAAAGTGAAATGAACCCCTGAGTGCATTCATTCCTCTTTGAGTTTGCTCAAGCTCCATTTAAAATTGGTAATATTTCAAGGCTGACTAATCACTCATGTTGTAAACAAGAGAAGCTTTGTTTTTTGGTTGCTGTGTTGCTACAGGAGATTGTGGCACCACTTAAATTACACTTTAAGAGGTATATTCTTGTCTGTCATATCATCTACATTCGTTGAATGAAAAGCAAGTTTAGAGTGGCACTTGTATGATGGTATTAATCAGATCTAGATGGAATTGATTGCAAGACAAGACAAAGTGTCAATGGTGGGCAGCAGTATTGTCCACTCTACTTTCTTTTCTTGGTGCAGACACTTTGTAGATGAGATCCTGAGCTGTGTTCCTGTCAATTTTAAATTAATGATGTCACCTTCAGATAGAATTCCTGTGAGGAATGCTTCCTTACAGGTTTACCATGTTTGTATTTATCTGCCAACAGTTATGCCTCAAAAGGTCATGCATTTTGGCCGATTTGCTTCTTGGCTTTCAGTGATTAAAATGTAGTGTACATCATATGGCTTAATATTGTTGATCAATATTAAATTTTTGGTGATGTTACTTCCAGCGCAACCATCTGAGAAGTGGAGGAAAGAAAAGTGCCCAACCTGTTGACTTTTGTCTACTCAGAAGTAATTGCTATAGATTGATAATAAGTCACGACAGATCCAGGAAAAGTGCTAAAAGCAGAACCAGAACCTGTAACTCCTCTTTGTAGATCTGGGCAAGGCTATTGATATTGTTTGCCGTTAGGGCCTATGGGCTATATTCTCCAAGCTAGACTGTCCACCGAGATTCGTCAACATTATGAGGTCTTTTCATGACGGAATGATGGCTCGTGCAGTGGAAAGTGGTTCTGTTTCTGACCCCTTCCTTGTCTCCAATGGCACCAGACAAGGCTATGTATTGGCCCCAATGCTCTTCAGATGCAGTAATTGCTTTTTTGATGTAAGGCGGTCTTTGAAGCCTTTGTGCATGACGTCCTTTTTGCACACAATTGTGCCCTTGCAGCCCTGAATGAACCAGATCTGCAAGAACTTGCCAGATACCTGTCAATAGCCACCAAAGCCTTTGGCCTGACCAAATGCTTGCAGAAGACATGTTTGTGTCTGTAGCCTGCACCTGGACTTGTTCCCTCACAGCTGAACATGATCATGAACACAAAGCTTGACAACACGTAGACCTTCCAATACCTTGGGATCAAAGCGACTTCCAGCTGCAGTGTGCACAAAGAAGTGTCGAACAGACTGGTTAACTCAGGTGCTTCCTTTGGCAGGCTGTGGACAGGAGTATGGGGAGAGAAAGGCATCACGTTATGCACTAAATTTTATAGTGCATAAGGCAGTTGTCTTCACTTCCCGGCTCTAAGGCTGTGAGACAAAGCAGCAAGCAGCTGAAAACACTTGACCAGTTTCACCTCCACTGCCTTTGCAAGAATGTGGGCATCTCCTGGAAAGGTAGAGCCTCAAACACAGAAGTGCTGCAAAGAGCCAACTTGCCAGGCATTGAGGTACTCATCATGAAAGAATAGCCGCAGTGGATTGGACATGTGGTTTGGATGGATGACACATCTTGTGACAGTGGTCTTCTTCTCTGAGCTGGCCACTGGTGTACAGAACCAGGTGATCTGGTGACGTAGATCCGAGGACTGGGATGAAAAATTTTAACGCCGTATCCCACAACCGCGCGCGGCCTTATTTTCGAATTCAACACGGCAGAGGCGAGGTTAGAGCTTGTCGGGTCTACTTGAATGTTCATTCAGTAACAGGAAATGTGGTAGACACGGAATGATCTGTTGAGTTTTGGCGATGGAAATGCTGCAGGGAGTTTGGAAACAACACCTAAGGCCGCGCGCGGTTGTGGGATACGGCGTTAAAATTTTTCTTCCCAGTCCTCCAAATTACGTCACCAGATCACCTGGATGTTACATGCCCATTAAAAAGGTTCAAAGATGGTCTGAAGGCATCCCTTGGACTGTGCAGCATTCCCACTTTTGGATGGGAAACCCTTGCAACAGACCACAGTGCCTGGAGAATGACCATTCACAAGGGTATTCAAAGCTTTGAAGAAAAGTGGCTGCATGACCTAGATCAGAAGTATCAGGCCTGCAAGGAGGGAGACCGGACCCAAGTACTGCTGTCACGTGCCCTCAGTGTGGTTGCATCTGTGCATCCAACTGTAGGCTGCGTTCTCACCTTCAACGTCACTGACATCTTCATCGTTGGCATTAGAGGACAATTTTTAGGAAAATACAAAAGTAGTGGGTAGAATGTGTCACATGTCATTTTGGTTTATAACTTGAACAACAGAGCTTTGTTGAGTGGACAAAAGTGCTTTTGAGAAACTTTTGATCAAAGACTGTTTTGGTAGGGAAGAAAGCATGAACCACAGTGGTGTTGGCTTGTTTGCTTGTTGTTGTGTTTTTTTTTTGTCAGAGAAGCTAGAAGTATTCAGGGATGAGCTCGCTGTATGCATGGATCCACAACACCTGTGCAATGTTCTAACTTCACTTTATCATCAATGAGAGGACAGAAAGATAGGAACAGACGTCTTTGTTAAACTTACACATGAGCTACTTGTAATATTCAGTCTGTTTTTCACCTCTAAAATGTGCCGTTAAAGTCCAGGGTGTTTTTGGGATTTTCTGAAATTATATATGTTGACTTTCAATCCACGTTTTGAAAATTTGTGAAAATTTTGGCAGATTTCTTTGGCTGCAGTGCTTCTGCCACTTGTCCTTCCTGGCCTGTGAAGGGGCCATGGGTGGTAAAAGAGTTGAGAATGAGCCTTGGTACTGGGCCCAATAAGATCAGATTTTTGTAAGGAAATGATCTGTACCTCAGATCATTCTATCAACTATGGTCAGACACATCACTTACATAGAGATCTCTGAATAATAAACTCAGTAAATATGCAAGATCTGTGGCTTTCGATGTGGATTAGTTAAAGATTAGAAATTATCTGATATTGTAGACAATGAGGGTTGTAGATGAGTGCAAAATATTATAGCGGTGGTAATTTTTGTTAATTTCTAGTGTATTTGATGTTAAATAATACCATTATCTGGAGGAAATGGAGAGGTTCAAAGTAGAGATTAGTAATTGTGTATTATCTGTTCTTTAGAAGGTTGGGAATAGTTTTGAAAGAAACTGGTTCTGTTTTGTTGGGAGATTGATAAACAAGAACTGGATTTATCTGCAGACGTGTTGATAATTTAAAATTTTCCACTGTACAAAGTTTTAAAGAAAGTTTGTCTTTCAAACTTTTTACAGAGGGAACATTTAAATTATTATCAATGCCTCAGTTGACGAATCCAATTCTTTTTTATCTGTTCTTAAGTTTTTTAAAGTATTTAACCTCTGTGGTTGATGATCTGATCTCAAAAGTCCATAAAATCCTTAACTTTGGGTACATCAGATACAAAC
>BLFN01000201.1:155751-160751 GCA_014634225.1 Acropora yongei | reverse complement strand
TATCTCTCCTAAATGCTAATATATCCTCACAGAGCTGGTTCAGTTCAGTAAACTCCTCCTCTGTGCCTGATCTTTAAGATAAGATAAAGATTTTCTTACAAGCAAAAACAGAAATCCTCACATGTTGTAAGGGTTAATGACTGTTAATTCCTATGTACCTCTTTAAAGCCTTGGCATCCTCCTCCTTGTACCTATGAAGTATTCTGTCCATTCTTTCTCTGCAACCTGGCCCTTTAAGTTCCACTTGTTTTGCCTCCGTAGAAAACACCTCACTAAGTCGCTTGGCTATATCGTCCCACTCTTGTGGTTTCTCAGGCATGTACTGAGCAACCTCTTTGGCTAATGCAAGGTCGTGGCATGTTTCTGGCCAACGAAAGGGTGCCATACTGTAGAATTAAAAAGGCCTTATCAGATATAAACTCCTCTTGACATGTCAGAACTCTTCAAAGTGTGTTTTGAACAACAAGCTTTATTTTCTTAACTTTAACCAGCATTTCACACTATTAAACAAATGAGGTTGTCAGTAAATTTCAATTCAAATTATGACATGATGAACACTCCTAACTATTGAATTCTAATGAAGTAACTAAGAACTTCAAAGCAGTAGCCACCCAAGGGCACTATCAGAAAAAAGACATTCATATATGTTACTGTTATGTTTACTATTATTTTTCAACCCACAGCCTATCACAGGAACCTGACAAAAATGCTGAAATATCTTATGTGAAATTACACAGCTAAATATTTTCGCTAAGACACACAAATGGACACACAAAAATAAAAATAATGAATAGCAATAAAAAGCAAGTGCCTCGGTTCGCCTCAATCTGGCTACAGCCCTGAACTTTTTTTAAGCAGAATTCACCGTTGCTAGTTAATACTGTACACTTTTAGGTCTCCACTTCGGAAAAGAAATTGTTTCTTAAGGGGAAATTCCTTGGATAACCTTAGACACCGATCATACACAACAGTTAGATCAAACAATCCCACGAGAGCAAAATGCCAGGAAAACATGTTTTCACTTGCTGCGGCCGCCATATTGAATTTGTGAACAGCAGTAGCGTTGTTTTTCATTCAACAACAATTACATCGGTGGCCGCTCTTTCGCCCTAATTTTAACTTTAACTTGTAAACAAGAGCTTACTCTAAGTAATTCGTGTCTTCGTACGTGACATCAATGAAAAAAATGGGGCTTAAAACTTTGCCGTAAATGACTTACGTGAAAACCTACCTCCTCCTGTTGAAAACATCGGTTATAAACCGCAAACGTCACTTCAGAGCCTAATCACGTGATTTCTTCGCGTTCGCCGTTAGAGGGTTTCGCCGAAAAATCTGGTGCTAAATGTCTCTATTGTTAACTGGTTGTAACTGCAAAGAAAAATAATTCATTACCCACTTTTCTATAAGGCATTGAAAAAAAGTCATCTTTTAGTGAAGACTATTACTGAACCTGAACATTTTGAGTTCCATGAGTCAAATCTCTCAATACTTCCCTGATTCACTGACCTTGAGGTAACAAAAAAAGTAAATGAATCATTCACTTCCAAAATGTCTATTCCTCAAACAAAACAAAAGCTTTTAACAGCAATTAGTTCATTAATTTAATTAATTATAATAGGTGGCAATTTATAGATGTAGCATTTTCCAGAAATGATATACAAATCAGAACTATTTATCAATACATAAAATGAAAAGTAAACTTTTTTAATCTCAAAGTATCAGAGTAGCTTATTTAATGCTAATATCTTCACGTTAGCTCTTGTAAAGTCTACCGGTAATTAACTTGAGCTTATTGCACATAACTAGCTACCTAAATAACTAACTACGTGTGATCTACTAAAAAACCCAACTCAGAATATCTAGTCAGTTTGGTCAGTTGATTGGTCAGTTAAGTAACATAACTCAATAAATTTCAGCATGTAATTGGCCATTGAGTTCAAGTAAAATTTCACCGTTATTTAATGACCAAATAAGGCACTTAAATCATGCATGCATGGTGTGTCACACAATATGGTAACATCTCCCTTTTCTTTTCTTTTTTAAAGAAAGTTGAACATCACCTAAGACAACAACTGAAAAACTTAAACAAGTATAACAATCAAAAGCAATGGGAAAAAAAGGCAATGTTCACTTCAGCATGTGTCTCTGAACAGTGCTAAGCTTAAGTAGTGTAGTCACTTAGCCTAGCAGGAGGCTTGATTATTCTGGTCCTTGTGTTCAGGGACCGTGGCTGGACTTGAGCTATGCATTAAAGGCTGAGTTTATCTGACATCAGCTGTCTTAGAAGAGGATGTTGGTAGTGCTGGTTTCTCAGCGGGCTTTAGGAAAGTTCGCCATCAGTGTGCACTTTGTAGGATGTTTCAGAGAGTTTCTCAACACAGGTACCTCTCTTCCATACATTGTTCTTCTGTAAAGATTCAACCCCTATGTCCGGTTCTATTTCAGTTTCGGATAGGAAACGAGATGAACAATCGTTATAAAACTTGGTTTTCTGTCTTTTTAGCCTGCAGTCGCTGATCGGCATTTTCGGATATAGAACTTTTGTAGTACAGTTCTTGTACGGCGGGACATCAATCACTATACTGGACTGGAGCCCAGTGACTCTGTAGGGGTATTCCTTTGATCAAGCAGGGCTAACCAAGGGTCTTTGTTGTCCCTGAGGGCTTTTTTAAACAATGACTTGGCATGTTTTACTGCTGCTTCTACTTTTCTGTTCGATTTCTGATGACGAGGGGAGGAGAGGACATGGACAAACTCCCAACTGTGTGTGAACTGCTTGAATTCCTGACTTCTAAATTGTGGACCATTGTCGGTAACCAAGATGTCTGGTAAGCCATGTCTGCTGAACTGTTCTTTTAAAAACTGTATCACCTCGATGAAATCGGAGTAGAAAGCCACAATGAATATGTAATCTTTTCTATGGAGCTTGAACTGGTCAGCAGGCACTCTGCTCCAAGGGCTGTCTGGAATCTGATGGCTTTGCATTGGTTCCTTTGGATTTTGGGATTGCAATTCAATGGAGATGGAACGCTACGAGAGTTGTTCACATACCCACCTACGTATATCACCAGTCATATTTGGCCAAAACATGGAATCTCTTGCTTTACGATGGCAGGCTTCAATGCCTAAGTGATTGTATCTTCGACATAACTTCAGGGCGCAAAACAGGTGGAATGATTACACTAGAACTTTTGAAGAGTATGCCATTGTGTACGGACAGCTCATCCCGAAAATTGTCTTGAACCACTTGAAACTTGAACATCTGCCTAGCATCATGGTACTTCACTTGTAAGTCACATTCTGCAATAGGCTTCATCGTTGGCCCACTAAATAGCTTAAGCTTGACTGATGACTTTTGAAATGGAGGATCTCCTAACTCAGTAATGGCTGACAGGTCATCTAGGTATAATGCATGGCATGTGGCTCCAGTGTCCAGTTGACATGACACAGATGTGGTAAAATCATCTTTCAGTGATTTGAAGAACTGGATTTCTGTAAACCATTGTCCAGCCTTTGTATCAACTAGCGATACCATTGCCAAGGTTAGGCAGTTTTTGTCTTCACTTGACGTTCCCAAATCTTCAAACTGATTTACTTTCTTCCCTGCTAGACACACAGACGAGTGACCCTTTTTCCCACACTTGCTGCAGGTTTTCTTTACATGATGTAGTTGTGGACCACAGTATTTGGACGTGAAACCAGTGCGAGTTTGTATGCCAAATTTTGCCATCATTGGATTTCTGCTGTTTCTCTGTTGCATTGTTGTAGTTTGAGCCTTCTTTTGTCATCAAGCTTCTTAACGTCCTCGGCTTTGCCTTCTGCGCTTTGAATTTTCTTCATTTGCTGCGCGGCTACTTTGCTTGTAGTGCACACTTTAGTCGCTTTTGGATCCAAATTCTTTTCTCTCAATAATCGTACTTTATTACCATTATCCTTCAGTCTGATGACTAGTGTATCCGTGATAAGATTGTCAGGGTGTTGCTAGTTTTGTCAATCTTGTTACATATGTTGGAATGCTCTCATTTGTCTGCACGCATGTATTGAACAGGAACATTTCGTAAACCACATTTTGGCTTTGAGGCATCAATCAGTAACAGGAGTGCCCGTGGCGATTTCATAACCGCTCCATTGCTTTCTGTAAAACTCCCACTTTCCAGCGACATCTCCACGGCAGTTCATTACGCTCAGCAGCAGAAAATTGTGCAGTATGACTTGGGATATAACCACTGGCATTGAAGGGTAAATGCTGCTTGTGCTGTGCGACTCCACGTGGTCGGGTCGCCATCTGTTGACACCTTCTCGTGGTTTCAAAGAGAAGATCGCTTCAGAAATGTGATTAGGCGAAGGGAACAGGATTTGCTAGCAGGTTCTGCTGGGTTTTTTACGGGAACTTAAAAGAAATTCAGGCGAGAAAAGTGGATTTTCTTCTTACAATGTGTTTCAGCTTGTAAGTGTCTATTGAGTTCAAGTAAAATTACTCGCTTTATTAACTACTAGTTGTTATTAAAAGTAAAGTGCTGCGAGTAAGGGTGTGATATAGTCATTTGCAAAAACAAGAAAAACAATTAATACGATTTACTATTAAAGCAACAGATAAGTACTTCTATATATACATACTCTGATATAAGTAGAAGGGTAGGTTGGGAGAATTCGAGACAGTTATGTAGGCTTGAGAACGTTCATTTTAATATTAACATCATGGTATTTAGATACGGGGAAAAGTTTTCAACTGCTTTTATAAAAGAAGCCATGGGAACTATAGTCGAAAGTAAGGTGAAAATTTCGTTTTTTTTGTTGACAGTATAAATTTGAAAACTTTCTTTTTTGTTTACAATACTAACCTCTCACTAACCGAGCGCGAGGGCCATACTGGGGAATATTGGACCGAGGTCGTGGCAGTACAGACCGAGCGCAGCGAGGTCCGTATGAAAACGACCGAGGGCCAATATTCCCCAGTACGGCTAGAGCAAGCTAGGTTAGTAAGTTGTTTTTTATATGGC
>BLFN01000201.1:140751-153251 GCA_014634225.1 Acropora yongei | reverse complement strand
TATGGCTGAATCGCAAGTAATAGCTAACATAACTACATTAAATAACTTTTTTGAGAGGTCGTCACAAGTGCATTTATTCATGTCCAGATGTACCGAGGAGGCCGAAATGGCTGATTTCTTGCTAAAAATGGATAGTTGTATGACCATATGGTCTGGCATTATCATAAAGGACATTCTCTTGTAATACTGATTTGTACACAATGTGAGATTGACCATCATTATGTACTTTAGGCAGTTACCTTGCCCATTTTTTGCCTCAACTTTGAAAATACATGAAAAACATGCCTTATGGAATGACATTTCTTTTACCCCACAAACAATAGCGTCAATAGTAGTGACTGTGTCAGGTAGAATGTGTACTTCAAGTAAACCTACTTCAAATTCAATAACATTAGTTACTGAGTAAGTGGCGGATTGATGTAGCGTTCTCCAAATTGATTATCCTTCCTTTTGATGTGCTTGAACACATATGTCTTTCCTTCAGATATTGAATCAACTTGATCTTGCCTAAGGACAATATTGATTTGTCCAGTTGGATCGATTATTGTTCCATCCTGCATGAGAAGTTCCGACTTGTTTTCTTTGGTGCAGTCAAACAGTCAAAAATTTAGCTTTGATGCTTACTAATTAACTTAGTGAATTCAAATTGATGCAGAACTTGCTTGTTTGACTAGTGATTTTTGTTCTTGTTCTCGTTTTTTCTCTGGGGAAAAACTGATTGCTCCTCTTGTTTCGTTTTTGATGTGGATATGACAATTGAAAAATTTTTTTTGTGCCGCTTGTCATCACTGGAGACATATGTGAAATGTAGCCCAGAAGGTCATCATTTTCAGTAATTTCATTCGAGCAGCCTATAAAGAAACAAGACGTCTTGTAGCCGTTTCCGTGGGATGCGTTAGTCTATATAAGCATGAGTAATATCAGAATACCATAGAAATGTGAAAATGGCGAATATCTGACATATGGTGTGTAAACGTAAGTACACTGTGGCTATATGTACATGTATCGGGTACGGATATGAAGGGTTTAACATGCCTTTAATAACCCGAAAAAGGATAATGACCACCTTCATTGGACCGATTTGCACAACAAGAGGTAAATAAGTAAGCGAAAGGGTATTATGGCGTTTGGTTGCGGACAAAATATCCAAATGATTATATATCAACTCAAAATTCGAAAAATGTAACCAAAGTGAAATATCGGTCCAAATAGTTGATTTGAAAATTTCATTACCTAGAGGTCTTGATGTCTTATTCTGAGGCAATGTAAGAGAAGCAGTGGAAACAGGACATTGAAACAATATCTAAACAATGACAGTAACAAACAATAACAAACTTTATACTTTATTGAACGAGTTAAAAGCAGTGAACATGTTAAGTCTAGCTTGTGGAAAGACAACTTGACAAGAAGTTAATTAACAACAACGTAAAAGATGTATAGAAGTACTGTTATACAACTAGTTAACTAGTATATTGTCTTAAGTAACTTTGTTAATCACTGGTGTAATACGGTTTTGACAGTTATTTCAAACTTTGATAGCAACAGCTCTTTAAAGAGATCCCCAGAGGCTTTGGTAATACTATTGAGAATGGTTATTTCAAAACATAACGGATGTAACAAAAGTTGCCATGTAACAAACGGAAACCTTCAGATCTAATAAAGTTTGTAGGTGACTGATGTTTGTGGTTCTAAGGCATTTCATGTATGCCAATGAAGTTTGAGTTGTGAAACTATGTTGATACAGTATTGACGTTTTCAACAATATGGCTTTTCTTGTTGTAAGTCACTGAAATGACTGATGTATCAAAAATTATTTTTTCTATCAGTTCTGTTGTGAACTGGTTAATTTCCACAGGATAGCCATTAATTTTGGCTATTTGATGAACCGTATTTTCAAACAGTGTAAGGGTCAGTTTGGTAGCAGTGGAATTCTTGACTTCAACCAAAAGCTGGACAAACCAATGTTTAGGTGCGAGGTTTTGTTTTTGCTTGAAATGGCAGTTTGAGCATTCAATGATACTTTGATGTTGGGAATTATCAACCCTTTTGTTGCACTTTAAGCAGGCAGTATAACTTTGTACTTTTTGTACACCAATAATCTCAACATCTACTGTTTGACTCTCTAGTACTGTTACTGGTAGTATCTCTTGAAATTCTGGTGCAGATTCTATAGTAGTACTTGAGTTGAGAGTGCTCACATATAATTCACTAGTAAATTTGTCCTTTCTTACACTCAAGTTTTTGAATATGTATGTACTACCTTGGTTCACTGTATTAGTGTAGTTTTCCCACAAGATTAACTTAATAGTTCCTGTTGGATCAATAACAACTGCATTTTGCATCATGATATTATCCTTTCCAACTATTTTTACTGGGTAGATATGGGCTACCTTAGCCTTTAAAGTTATTTCTTGTCCTGGACAAACTGTTGTTGCATTTGATACATTCATTGTAGTAGGAAGGTCTTGTTTCTGAAAGTCTATTTCTTGGAGGTCCTCAATGATGTCATCATGACCCATAAGTAGGTCTTCTGAGTTTGAAGCAGTGTCAACTCGGAACTTCTTTAATTTGACAGGGGAACTTTTCTGGCCGAGTTCACTAAATCGTTTCAACTTTGGAGGTGAGAAACAAACTCCACGAACTGTTTTCTCTTTAGTCTGCATTTGAAAATCGAAATAGCGTCCCTTTTTCAAAGGAGATATATTGTGCAAGTAGCCAACTACTTCTCCTGACGTTTTACTACTGCTGGTACTTGGCTGGTTTTTGCGAGCATGTGCATCTGTCATGTTGCTGGAACCTGACTGTTCATCATCAGTATGACTTACTGCCATGTGCTCATGTTTGTCAATCTGCTGTGCCATCTTCAACAGCTGATGATCAATTACACTGATAGTAGTTCTCTTTGATCACTGTAGATAGAAAAAAAAAGCAAAGGAATGAAAAAATTGCGTACTTTTAATGACTATACACGTAGTTATTAATATGCATTGCAATTTCATACTTACCATTGGAGAAACAGAAATAATAGTGTAGTAACAAAGCTGACTAATTTCAAAAACAATTATTTTTATCATTAGAATCCAATTTTTATTATGTTATAAATGGTTTCTACTGTTAGAGTGCATTCTATTGGATGTATTCCAGAGCTTGGTAGAGAACTTCATAACAGCTCTTTGTTTTTTTCCCCCATGAAATGATAAAGCTCAGTGGTAACTTATGGGTTTAACAGCATTTCCATGGTCCCTTTTGTTTTTAGAAGAGCATTGTGTGCGAAAGCAACTTCCATGAAATCAATAATAAGTACGAGTTTTGACAAACTGGTTAATTTTTTATCTCATTATTAAGACATGACATGGATTTGTGTTTCCTGTAAAAAGGCTGATTGAAACTCCAAATAGGCTTATTTATCGTCTGAAGTAATGTGGATGCAGCTTTGAATGAAAATAACTTCACATTGACAGATTAGATGAAAAAATAGCATGTAAAAGCAGATTTGCATTCTCCTGTTCATTTTGCTTCATTTGGACTACCATGAGTTCACAGACTTAAGGTGCCTACATAACTTCTAGTGTAAGTAGTTAGAAAGGTATTGTTATTTTGCAAGTGTACCCTGAAACAGAACTTTGTAAGATTATAGAACTTTAAGATTGGTTAGTCTATTATGGTAGGTATGCTTCAATGTATGTATTAATAGTATGATACAGAAGATTAAGTTGGTATAGTAATTCTAATGGCATCATGGTCGGAATAGTACACACTAATTACTGAGCTGTGGATCATGTTTTCCCTTGCATGCTGAACATAAACATGGTCCAGTAGACTACCGTAAAGGAAAGTAGGCCTGTTTACAATCTGCACATAATTTAGAGACTCCATCATTGATGTTAGCGGTTTTACCTCTTTAGAGCAAAAGTAGTTTATGTTGAAATCTCCCAAGACTATATCAATAGTGTGAGTTCTTAGTAAATAATTTAAGTGATTGATCAATACAGAAATATCTGAGTCATTCTTACGATAAACTAAAAGAAAGGTTACATTTTGTTGTAATATATTATTATTACAACTGACTTTAAATCTAACAGCATTAATAGTGGGGTACTGTTCCTGATGCACAATCTGAATATTACTTTTTATGCAGATTCCCAAACTCGAAAATTTGTCTGAGTTGTGATCATGCCTGTACAATGTAAAAGGGTTTAAGTTGTTTTTAATATCAGAGTCACTTTCTCCTGGTAAAAGTTGTGTTTCAGTGAGTGCTAGAATGTCACTGTTAAAAAGATTTATATCATATTTAATATCACTGCTGTGTTTTCTAAGAGACCGTATGTTTAAAAGGCACATTGTTACAACTGTATTACTATCCAACATTTTTTGTTCATTAGAAGGTACAATTCCTTCTATATCCGTTGACTTTAAATGTCTTAATCTTTCATATTCATCATGTACTCTAGAATCTGTTTTGACATGTTTGCTGTGTATTTTGCCCAGAATATGCAGTCCTTGAAGCGAAGTTGATAGACTCAAGGCAACATACACTTGTCCATAGTTGAAAGATTTTTGTTTGTTTAATTTAAAACTGATAACAACCTTTTGAAGTGTCAAACCCTGGACTTTATGAATTGTGCAAGCCCAAGCTAAAGTGATTGGGAATTGAATTCTTTGTAATTCTGGAGAAGATGGTTTACCAGGGTGTACTTTTATTTTTGATAACACTGGTTCAATAGGAACAACATGATTTTGTTTAGCAAATGTATCACCACTGTTTCTTATTAACATGCCTCCTGCTCTTTCATCATCAAATTTTACATAAATCACAGTTGGCTTTTGTGCAATTTTGTTGACATGAATTTTTGCTACAGTTCCCATTTGGCCATTTATAAGTCTATCTGCAATGTCAATGTTTGTAGTTAGCATTACTCTGGCACGTTCTTTAATGTTGATTTCAAAATCCAATCCTCCTGTATCAGATCTTGCCCTTGATAGTACTGTATTGATATCCTGTTGTGAAATATTTGGTGGGTATTGATCAGTAGCTTTAAGTACAAATAAAGGGGACGATAACTGATCCAGTTGTTTGTTATTGTGCTCATTGACAGGATCATTTTCTGCCCAGATGTGTAGTGCATCCAGTGGATAATTGTCAGCTGATGGAGATATACACCTAGAGTTAATACAGTATATGTCTTTGTCTGTTTGTAAACCAGTTCTGAATCTATTTAAAAGCTCAGTGAAGTGCTGATCACCTTTTTGTCTCATGATGTCAGTTAGTTCCATCATAGTGAAAACATGCCATGGATGGTACAAATTGTGAGTTTCAGTTTTAAAGTTTGTGAAAACTGGTTTTCGTTTTATTGGTGGTAGCTGGTACAAATCTCCTACAGCTATTATACTTATGCCTCCAAACAGCTGAGATGAAGAAAAACGAAAGATGTCCTTTAGTCTTTGGTGAATATGTACAAGAGTTATGTTAGAAACCATAGAAATTTCATCTATTATAATAAGCTTCAGTTCCGACAGAGACACTCTCATTTGCGTTTTCTTTTGATCAGACATTGCTGGAAGGCTGTCACCTGCTTGTTTGGGAATAGCTAGAGCAGTATTTACTGTAGTTCCGTTAATGTTTATGGCAGAGACACCTGTTGGGGCCATTAAAAGTACTGTTGATTGTCCAGGATTAGTTGTTGCATGTCTAAATGTCTTAAGTGCTGTGTGAAATATTGTTTTTATTAAATGACTTTTGCCAGCGCCAGCACCTCCTGAGATAAAAAGATAAATTGGCTTGATTTCTTCAGGTTTAAGAGAATGGGCATTTTTTACTTTGTTTCTGCACCAAGACAGAACACGATCATATGCAATACGCTGTTTACTGTTTAATGACCTCACAGACTCCCGTAAAAAGTCATCAGAAATTTCTGTTGATTGAATATGACATGAAATTGTTGAAAGTGTTGATGTATGACCACAGTTAGATTTTGAGGCTATATGTGAAGGCATTTGTTCGTTAAATGATTCTTCATCCCTTTCATAATTGCTTTGCATATCTAAATGTAAGTCTTCATTTTCCTGATCATTTAAAGAATCAAAGGAGTGAACAATACTGTTGCCTTCATTGCTTCTGAAAGCTTCTAGTGCTTCAGAAATAGCATCTGCATCTGGTTCAAACATTGCTCTATTTTGTTCAACAACAGCTTCTACTTCAGGTTCGTAGAATTTTGATACATATGTTTGTTCACTGCCAACCAGAGCATCTTCATTCCGCCATGGATAATAAAGCATAAGCAAGTGGTGAAAGTAATTTTCAGGCTCTTTTACTTTGTTTGGTGTGTGATAACGCACTACAGCCTTAATTTTCCTGCACTTCATTACTTCATTAGAGTTAAGTAATTTTATTCTTGGAGGTAACTGACTTATGTGATCAGCATTTGTGCTTAAGTGAACATGTAATTCAGTTGCATCATGTGTAAGTATTTCTGGCTGTGCATCATTTGTAGTACAGTTAGTTTTGTATTCTTTGTAATAGTTTGCAGCAAATTCAGCTAGACATAAGCTGTCAACAGAAGGGATTGTATTTGGTCTCATCCTGTAGCGTTCTATGATATTTGATTTGTAAATATCTGTGCTATCATCATCTAAAGCATCAAGTTCTGGCTGGCTTTTGGCAACTCGAATTCTTTTCTCTGGCAATTGTGTGCTGACAAAAACTGTTTTAGGAAATACCTTTCTTAACCAAAGTTCAGGCATACACCGGTATACACATTCCTGTGAACTGACTTCTCTAGTAGAAAGAAAAGCTGCTCCAATTTTTCTCAAGCTCTCTCTAATATTCATATTCGAATCTTTAGCTTCTTTTGCTGCATTTAGAATAGCCTGTGAACACTCAGTTTCATCCTTCGTAAAGTATGAGCAAACATAGGTTATACATTTATAATGATTGAAAATAGGCTGCAAGTCAACGTTGGCTCTAAAACCTTTTACTCCAGCTACAAAATAATTGTTGATAAAACAGCTATCAAGTGGTCTTTTAAGGTGCAGATCAAAGTCAGAATCACGAGATACAGAAAGGGCCCAGTAATATTGTTCTTCGGTGATACCTAATGAACTTAGAATCTCTTTTTCAGATTTTGTGGGATCATATGGTGACTTGTTTGGATTTAATACTTTATCTACTTCCTCCTTGACTAAACTAAGGATTTCATTTCTTCTAGTCAACATGTTTGTTTTGACCTCTTCATTTAATTCATCTGAGAGTGGTTCTGCTACAATGGTTTCCTTTGTGAAAAAGTGGCCAAAATTGAATCTGCAAGGGATATTTTTGTACTTCCTGCAAGTCTTAGAGTGATTGTGCTTTTGATAAGTTGCAACTAATTCATACAATTCTCGGTCAGTTTTTATATCTGGCAGGTACACCTGAACATGAGTATCTATAAAATCAATGTACTCTTGCTTTGTCTCATGTGTTAGCTTTGGACAATCACTGGTCCATACCAATGCATGAAGATGAGGTGATCCTCTCATTTGAAATTCAACACGAAGAGCATAATGAACTATTTTACCGATAGGATTTGCTTTGGTGAGCAGTACTTCAGTAAAAAATGTTTCAACCCTAAACTGAAAATGCTTAGCAACAATAACAGGGTTTATGTTAAGCATTGAGCATCTTTCATTGTAAGACAATGCTTCAATTTGTTCATCAGTTAAATTGAGGCCTTGTGTTCTACTAATAATCTGAAACAATTCAGGCCATCTGAGGTCAGCGCAAGACAATGTCATAAACCAGGTTGGAATGCCAAGCTGTTTTACCATGGCAACAACTTCATACATAAACTTTTGCCAGTAGGGTGGTGTCCCTGGGATTTGTCTAAGGAATAAATAAGCCTGGTCTTGAAATACCAGATTTTGTAAAGTTTGTGCATTAGATCTCAAATGTGATGCAGTGAGACACTGTCCATGAACTTTTGAGAGAGCTATGTTAATGCTGTCTGATACTTTTTTCTGTTCTATTATGAACTGTGCAAAGAACAAATATTCAGGATTCATTGCAAACCTGCCACTATGGTGTAAAAGACGGGCATTGAAGTATTTTGTCGGTGATAACTTAACTGGTCTTTCTATAGCATAGCCAAATCTGCCCTTTGGGAATAATACTGGAAATGCTAGTTCTTCACAATGCTTGTCAGTCATGAATGACACTGGATGTTTATTTTCACCTGGTGCAATATTAAAAATTTCATTTCCAGCTGACTTTGAAGTACCATTGTGCTGTAGACAGGGAGGATAATCAGGCAAAATTGATTGCAAACATGTTTCTATAGTTGGTGCCCTAAATTCATCCAAAGGATCCTCTGTCTCTTCATCATTTTCTTCTTCTGTTGCTTTATGTTCAAAACAAATGTTACTACTTGGAGAAACTTCAATGTCTTTTTGTGAAATACTGGTAGCTTGCAGCTCTAGTGCAGAAAGATTTCTGTTAATGTTCTGAGTATTTACTGTTATGTCACTATAGAAAGGATTATTAACCCTCAGCCAACTTAAAGCATTAACTACAACATCAGGTCGTACGGCTTGAAAATAAACATGACCTTTAAATGCAAGTTTTCTTTTCAGTTTTAGCATAATTATTCCTGACCTTTCAGGAGGTCTTGGCAAAACATTACAAGTTTCATCACAACCTACAGGTACATTACAAATTACAAATAGCCCCTTTAATTTTTCTTTGTTGACCCTTTGGCATAATAACTATTTTTTGAAAGACAATGCGCTGGGCTATAAGAATCTGCTCTAATTTTTCCAGACAACCCAGTTCTGAAGGGACTTCATCAAGCATTAATTTGTTACAAACAGCTTGGCATGGAACTTGTCCTTTTGACATCTTAGAGTTACATGTTTTACATATGTAGTGTCGATTATCAAATGACTTTTTCTCTGTAAAAAGATGCTCAATGCTGTATTTATCCTTCTTTAATTCTGTCACTGTTTTTCGATAGAGGATTCTATTACACACACAACATATGTAGTAAGGGCCTTCTCTGATTTTGTTTTGAAAGGTTGCGATACAATAATTCAAGTCATCACATTTGGTAACTTTTGTCTGCTTAGCCTTACTTGTCAAATTCTTTTGTTTTACAAGTAATTTCTGTTTTTCCCAGCTACCCATGTTTTGATAAGCTTCTCTTTTTTTAGCTAAAAGATGTTGTTTTTCATTTGCATCCATTTAGTGGTATTTGTCTGCACAACCAGTCAGAATTTTGTCCTTTGTATCCTTGTAATACTGACGAGACATGTCCAAGCATTTTCTTTTCTTTGGAGGTTCAAGTTGAGCATAAGACATTTTCCTTTTTATTGCCACTTTCATTTTCTGCTTAGAAGATTTGTGACAATTCAGAATCTTTTGTTTGTCAGCTTTATTTAACTGACATGTACAAAACAGAGATTGAATAAAATAGTCTGCTTTATTAGAGTTAAGCCTCCTTGTTACACTTTCACAGATTGTTTGGACTAACTGATGTGTATTGTTTGCCTTAACTAACTTAAGCCCTTCACTTTCATCCATAGTGATTAAAAAAAATGTTGTACTTCTGCTAGTTTTGTGAAAAACACAGCTATAACAGAGCCCAGAAAAATAGAGCAAAAAACCTGTATTTTCACTTTGAGTTTGCAAAATGAACCTCTCAAGACCTACTTTACTAGAAAACGAAGTACACACAAGGGTTCCTTTACTACTGCTAACAAAATTCACATTAATATTGGCACCATATATATTAATATTCTGTGGTAGTACTGAAGAACACTGAGATTTAATAGTATCGAAAAAGAAAGTGCGTCCACATTCAGCAATAGCATCTGATGTGTCAGAGTTCCAATAACTGCACGGCTTTAGAATTGCAAAACAAATAGCATAAAACGCTAAAGCAGAGCTCTTTGTTGCAGCACAAATTGTATTATTATCAGATTTATTAAGTAAAGAGCCAACAGAATCCTCCTGTGAAGTTTTACTGGTTCTTGAAGTTGCTTTGTCATTATTAATACTTATCGAAGACTTCTCAAATATTGCAAAATACCAACCACTGGGGTGGCTATGTAACAGATCATGGCATGAAGCGTAGTTTTTGACTGAACTGCACATATCATCAATATATACCCAAAGAGAGTCATCTTTTATAGCCACAGTGAAATGGTGGTTTAAACATCGAACCATGCCCTTGAGTACATAATTTTGCCCTAACACATCCATAGTTAAAGGGAAAAATACTTGGTCAATGATGTTATCACATAGTTCTACAGATAAAAATTTTGGAAGAATAACAAAATGTTGCACTATTGAAATATCTCCAGAATCCTTTAGACAAACATCACATTTAAGTCCACTGCTTTTTCTTAATATAGCTGCAGAAACACTATCTTCAAATTTGATTTGGGCCAAGTTTAGGGAAGTTATGTAAATTGTAAATAAACTCGTGTTGTTGGAAATTGCTTTACTGCAACATGAACAAATTGATTGCTTTATCCGTTGAACAAGAAAAAGAGATTTTAATTCTTGTGTCATCACACCAACTGTATTCAAGGTAAATATGTCACTAAATACAGCATCGTCAGATGATGTGGCAAAAGAGTAACAATGTTGTCTTAAATAAGCCCAAACAGGTTCTCTGACAACTGTTAAATCTGCTTGTGCATCATTGTTTTCTAACTGTAGACATGCATTTATAACAATTTGAAAGAAATCATTAGTGTCAATACATGCATGTTTTAAAGAGTCTTTAAAAATGGCAAATGTAAGTTCCAAAAAAGAGTCTACTGCACATGAGAATTTGCCTGGTTGGGTTAAACAAATATTCATAAAATGTTTTCGAGAATTACAAGAACCACGTTTATGAGAGTCCTGAGAAGAAATTTTAGGCAAGGTTGGTACATTCTCCATTGGTTTTAAAATACTATGCTTATTTTGTTGCTGGGAAATCCTTTGGCAACCCATTGAAGGCACTGTTGAAACATAATGAAATTCGTCCAAGTGCCCAATAAAAATAGCAAGTTGTTCGTGTGAAAGAGAGGGAGCAGTCACTCCTTCCACTAAAGTAATTTCAGCAAAATCTGGGTGCGATTCAATTATGTGAATTTTCAAATTAAATGCATCTGCTACTGCTTGTATGATAATTCCGTCAGCCCAAGTGCCCTGACATGACATATTGGTTAAATATTGTATCCATGAATGTTCAGAATTACTTTCAATAAATCTTTCCGGGTTTTCAGTCAAGAATTGTACTCCAGTAGCTCGAATAATGCCATGACTGTTTGGATTCCCATATAACTGATGTGACACTGCTCTAAAGAAGCAATCTCCATCACCACCAACATCCAGGGGTTTCAATCCAAACTGATGTAGCCTTAACTCCAAAGTGCTTAATGTAGGAGCTCTTACTACACTGTCTGTTTTCTTACAAGTTAAAGGACCTGGGTTTAACTCCACATCACCAGACATCAAAAGCTTTGTTTTTGACACACAATACTGATCCTGATGAAAATCACAGCCTACATTACTGCAAATGTAAAGAGACTGGCATCGAAATCTAAAATATTTAGTGAAAAAACAATCTGTTCTGTGTACATAATTAACATACCATAGCTTATAATTCTTCAATAAATGATGCATTTCGGATGAATCAGGAGTTAATTTCAAAATACTTTTCTTATATTTTCGTCTAATTCGCCTTTTTCTCATTTTTTGGATAAGCCTCCTCACTGGTATTCTGGACGGTTCCCTGTCCCTTTTCAAATGTTTGCCTTTCGATCGTTTAAGTTCTCTCACACTACATCTGAGAATATGGTCTGAACTTTCAATGACCTTAACATCTTTAGAATCACTGGAACATATACCACACTTAGACATCACAATAGGCTTACTTTCATTTAAACATTGACTCGACACAGCTTTCACAGTCCCTCGGTCAATAAAAGGTGCAGTCGAATAACGTGCAGGTAACCCTTTCAATACGGTTGCTCCATTGATCATTTCACGATGCTGTACTATACTTTTCGTGTAACTAAGCACTTCAAAAATGCCATACACGGGCTTACATATCATCGGACAATGGCTTTCTGGTATCCTCTCAAAGAGAGGCTTTATAATCCTTCTAAGAGGCTCATTTATCCTCAAAAGATGCTCATCACTTCCCTTATGAAAGGGCTGAATTATCCTCATCAGAGGCTCACACATTCCCTTACAAAAGGGCTCTATATTCTCCAAATGGAGCTCAGTAATGGACGAAAGTAGTTTTCTCACTTTTGCCGGTTGACTCCGTTCGTCTACGGTGCCTAACTGCCGCGAATATTCTCGCAAATGGACCTCAGTAATGGGCGAAAGCAATTTTCTCGCTTTTATCGATTGACTCCGTTCGACTACGATGCATAATTGCCGCGAAAATTCTCGCAAACATCGACCTAAAGCTTCACAAAAATAGCGCACACCTTTCATTTGACCGATTTACAAGAACAACTTGAAAGCT
>BLFN01000199.1:6951648-6954148 GCA_014634225.1 Acropora yongei | reverse complement strand
TCGATATATGCATATTGTAACTATGTTTTAAATCATTAAGCTGCACAACAGATGGCAGAATAAATGATCATTTTGGTAGCTGACAGTTTCTTTCTCACGTGTATTCTTTATATTTACATGCAAAGTGTTTACCATGCAACAGCTTGCGAAATGTTCAAATCCAACGAAAAACCGGGGCATAACTGTTTGCCGGGGACTCACCTATATCCTGTTCCATTAATTAACTTGAAGTTTAGCCCATTTTGCTAGCTTTAATTTCAATTTAAAGATACTAAAAGGCTACTTTCCCAGACAATTAATGCAAAAAAAGCCTCTTAAAGAATCACATCCTGTCGTTTAATTCTCAGGTCGTATGTGAAAAAACTATCTTTACTGACCTTTAATGCATTTAAGGTTACATTTAATCGCTCAGCAAAAGCTTTTTCTCTCTACCTTTCATTAACATTTACTTTAAATTAAACCCTATTAAAGAAACCCTTTTTTGTCCTTTAATTGACCCCTTTAAATTTTCTTAAACATATCTTTAATGAACCTTTAAGAGCCATATTTAAAGGCGCTTAAATAGTTCATTACTCGCTTTAAGCGACTCTCGTAAAGAGTTAAAAAAGAAATATTTAATTTTTTTAAGGTAAACTTAAAGATACAGAAAATTATTCTTTACTGCATCATTAAGATGCCTTTAGGGAACATTAAAGTTTCCATTTCATCCTGTGTATCTTCTCCTTTGATTTCGGCCAAGATAGATTTCGAATCGTCAACATAGTCTTTCTCGACAGACTATGAGACTTGGGCACATGGCTCAGTTTTTAAATTTCTTCGCATCCGGTGTTGAAATAAATTTGCTCCAGTTGTCACCACCAACTGAGTCTTAATCGCGTTAATTTGCTTTATTGTGAAATTCTCCCTCCTCTTTCATGTTAATTTTATTTATTCGAAACTCGTTTTCCATTAAATTCGCGTTATTTTAGGTCACGTTAATTTCCAACACCTGAATTTCATGGAGCGTTAATTTCCTATAATAAGGTAACCCTAGAGTCGTGCACTGACACAGGCCAAACAGTAAGCACATGGGTGAACAGCATATGTTGTCATCACATACCAGCTGATCATTTATTGAGTGGAACTTCTTTCTGTTGATAGGCCTCTGGTTCGTGTTCAGGGGCCCGGATACGAATATGGATGCCGTCGACTAAAGCCAATAATGACAGGGAATCCCCCTTCTTCCTCAAATGATTACTTTATATCTGGCATCTGATTTCCTAAAATATATATCAGTCACGTCCTTTTGACCCTGGTTTCAAATAAAATAATGAACAAGGTTCTCGTATTTGCTTACCATGACTTACCAGTTGGCCATTTGATGTATTGCCCACAAAGGGAAACAGCTATCCTCCACAGAAACGCTAGGATTTGCTTTTGTGGAGCAATGACTGGTCGCCCAGACGAATTTCTTATTGGTATTTGTCCTGTTCGCATTATTTCTCGCGAGAGAAGTTCGCAAGTACCTCTCGCCATGTATCCCGGTGCTGTGGCTGTCTTTCGCACATGAATGGGGGGCTGGGTGAGGTGGGGCACCTTTGTATGGGTGACGTGGGGCACCTTTGAATGGGAAGTCCTCTTGTGCCCTTTCCCTCTGAGCAACTGTAAATCCTGCCCAGTAGAATGCAATAAATCAAAAAAATCTAAATCAATCTTGGAATGCGAGTTAAATTTCTACGCATGAAGCAACATACCGCACTCAAGATAATCACTTCATCACTGTCCTCCAACATATGGCCGAGTAAATGGGAATATCTTGGGTCATCTTGTGACTCAAAAGCCAAGAGTAATGACCCTTAGTCCGCCATTTTAAATCTTGGCGGGAAATGTGCCCGAGTTGGAATGGAACGAGATACTGTAGTTCCAGTCAGTACCGTTCCATTGGACATATGGACATTTTGGTAATGCAAACCGGAAATTTTGAACGCGCCCCACAACGTTCGTTCTGAGCATACATCTTTGCGAGTAAACTTAAGTTTTGTTTTCAAATTCTATGGACAAGTGAAAGGGTGAGATTTTTTTGCAAGATGGAAAAATTTTCTTTTAGTTAGTTACTTTTACTTCCAGGCGAAACTATTCTCGTTCTGGACGAAACAATGTGGGCGAAACTCGTTATGGGCGTATTCCTAATAGCCAGAAATACCAGGAAAGGTGATCTGCTCATGCTCTTATAGTGAAGTTTACCCGGCGGGATACAAAGGAGATGTTCCATCGTGGGTGAAAAGAGCTGAGAGCTTGACAGCTAAAGACCTTGGCTTTTCAGACGAGAATATCTTTACAAATGAGAGTCAAAGAAGCAAAGAAGAGGCCCTGCCAGGGGGGGGGGGGTTCCAGGTCAATTGTCGGAATTTTCAAATATCTCGTGTCGGCGTTTTGTCAAGGGTTCACGTCGCTGTCGGAAATTGAGCGACGTACATTTGTCCTTGTCGTAACTTTAATTAAATGACAAACAGCTCTTTGT
>BLFN01000199.1:6945200-6947073 GCA_014634225.1 Acropora yongei | reverse complement strand
TTTTTTCTACCTTTTTCTGTAGTCCAATATGTGTAAAAAGCTATACCTATGTACAGCTGCAGCCTGATGTAATAAAGGGAAAACCACGCAGAAATGGCCTGCGAACCACAGGCTTCCGGCGACGCGGAAAAATTTCGGCGAGCCAGGCAAGCCAGGCGGGGCGGGGAATCGGCGGATCCTGTCCTCCCCAGACCGATCTCGCCTAGCTCGCCCTAAAACCCAACCGGGAACCTCTTCGCAGGCTGACGGAGACGATTTCAAAGCAGTTTAATCACGGGTAATCTTTTACACTTCCGCTCTCTGCTCAAGCATAAAAGCATTTTACTACATTCTCTGGCTGCTTGCACGACTGAAGAACTGAACTAAAAGTACAAATCTGACAATCAAAACGAATCATCTGATAGGCTCTTATAACTCTTGTAACTCGACGCGTTACATAATTAACATCTTTTGTTCATCTGAAAAAAGGTCCATTTTTGGGCGGTGTCTATATAATCCACAATAGGGCCGGTGTACCCCCCCACCCGAACCTTACTCCACTTTATCTTTTTATGACGTTATCTCTGTTTTAAATGGCGTATTTGAGTACCTGCTGAAGATTATCTCTCTTAACATTTCAAAAAGATTCTAGTACTAGACATCCAGTGTTTCTTTTCCAACGGACCTATAAGGAAACACCGAACGCGATCCATTAAACCAAACTATTTGACAGTTCAGGTGCAGTATCAGATAAAATGGGAAGGGAATTTTCGAAAGGTTGTTTCGCAAATTTTGGTCAACTGCCGAGGTTTTAAATCCCGCCAATGATCATTTCAAAGTTTAGAATTGTTCTTTCGTTCTTGTTCTTTTTCAGTTCACTTGATTTCTTTGCGAATTTTGATAGGGGCTGAAAACGACGTTAAACACCTGGGCCGAAACTGTCGTTTGTATTTAACCAGTCAACCTCGTTCCCAGGGCTTTTCATCCTCTCCTCGGCGGAGAAAAGCCCTGGGAACGAGGTTGTTTAACCAGTACGTTAAGGTCCTTAATAGCCTCCGTTTGGTGTGAACATTCGCAAGGATATTTGAGAGACCTTTTCTTAGTGTCTTTAAACCTCGAAGTAATTCTGTTCGCGTTCAAAATATTTTCAACTACTCTGCTCAAAATGTTAAGTTTTTATAAACTAACTCTGATTATTACAGCTAGCAGAGCCACGCAATCAAATTCAGTATACGTAAGCTTGATCTGGTGTGCTGTACAACTGAACGATTTTTCCTGATTAGACACATTTTCTGTTCAATGCAGCGAAATACATTTTAGTTAAGCTTCGACAATTTTCCCTAGTTGAACGTGGCACTCGAGGCTGAACATTATGCTCTCAAGTAGTAAATGTCTCCCTGTTTTCAGTTATTTAAATAAAAATTTAAGGATGTACTGAGTTTTATATTGTCTAAAATTGTAAGGATTCAAAGAGCTGAAATGTTGCATGATACGCTACGTTGCATGCCAGTTGCCACAAAAGAAAATTTGAATTTCAAGACCCTCTACACACTGCTTTGTTCGTAATTATCGGTGAAATTAAGCGAAAAATAATACCCCTTATCGGATGATTTAACATATAATACGCTATATATTTTGAGAGTCGGGGAGGGCGTAGTAATAAGTATTGAGGCGGGAGTACACCTGAAGCTCGTTTTCCACCGCTTATCTTGGGTTTTAAATGCCAATATCTCCTTAAAGTTTACGTTTCAAGCCATCCAAAACTCTATGCTTCAACACAAATCTATGTTTAGAGGTGTTTTGTAAATTTTTTGGTGGTTTTTGGGGGATGTTTTGAAAAAGATAGTAGTTCTCAAAGGATTAGTAAAATTCGGAGATTTAATGTGATTTAATC
>BLFN01000199.1:6917700-6922700 GCA_014634225.1 Acropora yongei | reverse complement strand
AGATTCCTCTCACCTTCTTCTTCATATGCACCCATATCAACATTTATTAGTCAAAGGTTCTGTTCATTCAATGAGGCCTTGATCGTAAGCCAGACTAAACCAAAATGTTAGGAAAAACTGACAACTCCAAAGCATGTAAACAATAAATAACAAAAAAAGAAAATGCATTTGTAAAGTGCCAAAGCTATACATATTCAAAAGCGCTATTGATAATTATATCAATTCTATGATTAAAAGAACCAAAATAGTAATGTGTACAACCACAAATCTGTGTCAAGAACGTTGACTGCCGAATGCTTTCCCGAAAAGGAAAATCTTCAGCTGGCTATACTCTCTACTGATGCTGCTCTGAGAATGTCAACGAAAACCTCATTCTACAGGAAGAGTCTTGCTTTGGCAAAGGCTCTATCACTGAGGGTTTTTAACATTGCCCTAGGAATCACTAGCTAATCCAGACTGTCATAGCACAGGCTGTATCGACCGACAGGTTTGGCTTTTAAAAGGCTAAAGATGTAGGATGGTGCTTTTGCATGCAGGGATTTATGTACCGGAAGCAATATCTTAAGCATCACCCGATAACGAACTGGAAGCCAGTGTAGTTTTCTCAGGATGGGACTAATATGGTCGAATTTAGGGAATATCCCGATCTGTTGGATGTTGTAAAGACTGACAAATGGATTACTACATACCTTCCCAACGTGGGAGTTTATTGACCTATAAGAATGAAGCCATGCTCCTCTAATCTTGATATGAATCTTGGACATTTGCTTATGGGATCCTATACGTCATTACAAACTTGGTTTTGGTGTAATTTATCAGAAGACGGTTAGAAAGCATCCAAGTACAGATATCAGCAACACAGTTCTCCATATTCCTCAACTTAGCATCCTGAGGTGCTGGTGAGTGTCACCGAAAAGAAAGATAGATTTGAGTGTTGTCAGCTAACTTGTGCAGTAGGTAGCTGTTTATCAATGATCTTGAATAAACCAGCAGCGTAATTACTTGACTGCACGAAGACCGCCATCAACAAATCACCCTACTAACCACCATTACCCACAGACGACCTTATGGACCTACTGCACCTTGGTCTGACCTCAACTTAAACGCTACAAGCAACTACATGGAACAGCTATTGGCTCACCTGTTTCTATTGTTGTGGCTAAAATAGTCATGCAAAACGTCGAGGAACAGGCCCAAGCAACTTAAAGTGAAACTCTCCCTCTCTGGCTACATTACATTGAAGATACGATCACTGCTGTACATAAAAGCAAAATCAATGAATTCCACAACACTTGAACAAATAGAATTCTAGGATCCAGTTTACTAAGGAGATGGAGGAGAACAGTAGGATACCTTTTCTAGATTGCTTGGTAACACGCGAAAACAACACCCTACGAACCACGCTTTATAGGAAACCAACACACACTGACAGAGTACTTTACCAAACGTCTTACAATCCTGCTTCACACAAAGCGACTACGGTACTAACTTTGACCAAAATAGCACAATAGTTTCACCGACGAAACCAAGCACTTGAATACTCTTTTTATTAAGAACAAATACAGCTTAGACTTCATCAAATGCAATACTTTTATGAGACTGAGTGACAGCTCTAACAACTCATACACCAGTACAGGCATTAGCAAAGTTCACTTTCCGATGCTTACTCACTTATGTTAATGACAAAGGCAAAGCTGGAGACAGACCAGGGGCAGTGTATAAGATCAAATGCCCCTACTGCCAGGCCACTTATATCGGTAAGATCGGCAGAAACTTAACCGCGCGACTAAACGAACCCAAACGAGCTACTAAAAAGGGTGACCTCGACGACAACATTGCCGAACACCTCTTAGAAACATTTAACCTACACTACCGACTACTATTAACGAATTACACTGCCCTAAATCATTGTCAACCTCTTCCCGCAACTAGGAAACGTTTACTCAACAGGAAACAGTAACACATTGTTTATTATTCACTTTGCAACCCATGTATTTGCACAACCACGCACGTCTTCACAGCCAATCACATCACGCGTGTCTTAAAGGCTACTCTATCTATTGACCAATCAAACTGCTCACAAGGATTTTTGAACTGACTAAGACTATCACTTGACTCTGAAGATGGCGTATGTTACTCCTGGGTTCAAACCATTTACTTATGGCCAAATGAATGTGCGCTTTGACAAATTTCAATACTTTTCTACGTAAGTTTTTTTTTAGTGTGTAGCTTTAAAGTACACACATTTCATTAGTTACTAGTGGTACTTATATTTTTCATGCGTGAGACTATTGCTACTTTGAAGAAAAAAACCAAGAGCTCAGCGAGCAAGTCAGTGCTCTGTCCGAAGAGATTTGGAAGCTGAAAGAAAATATTTCTGAACATACCAGCTCTCCGGACAGCAGTGCATAGTTAATGGCAACGGCTTTACAGTTTTACAAAGATGCACATGACAAGCAAATGCCGGTGAGCAAGGAATTGAAATGCCTTAGTACTTGGCTTGCTGAAATTAGTACTAGAGCAGATGAAAATCAGAATGCAATCGAAGCATGTATGAATATAGTTATCAATACAATGAAAAAGTCATTGGGATGCTCTAGTAAAGACAACAAGAATCGAATGCCCAAACGAGTGGTTTATTCGTCAAACTGTTCACTGATGTCGGAGCTGATGTTACTCTTCACAATATAGATATTGTCCATCACATACCGCAGAGGGATGCAACTGCGGGAATGCTGAAAGTTTGTCAGAACATTCTCGAAGGAAGCTGATATGGCTCATCATAACCACGCATGTAAGGCAGATCCTAGTTCCTTGGGATTTGGCGAGGGAATCTCCCTTTCAACTGACCATTTGTCACCGAAGAGGCAGCGTGCGTTGACTGAAGTGAAGAAAAAGACTAAACTCTTGAGTTTATTTGCGGACAGATGGAAGCTCCCGAGCACTGGGGATACGAGACGTTGCTGATTTAGCAAGGCTTGGCTACTTTATAATCCTTTTATAACTTAGTCGAATCATGAATGCAAAAGAGCTATACGATCTCTGTTTCAGGAGTTACCGTATTTTGGTGTCAACCAATTCGTATCGCTCCTCGGTCAATTTAATAATCTCAACATTAGTTCTCTCCCAACCAAAAAATACCCAGAAACGCTTCCAGATTTCATGACCTTGATTTCTTCAGTCTAAACAGTGCTAGTTGTATCGACCTGGACCAAACTCTTGTAGATTTAAAAAAAACACTGGAGGTATTTTTCTTCACATAGCTTTTTCACGATGAAAAATAGATTTCGTGATACTGATGACTTGCTTTCCCTGTTCCGTACAAATGTCGGAGGCCTAAAGCGCTATTTTGAAAATCTTCAGACTCGTCTTCTCAAAGAGCAATCCTTTTAATATTATAGGGATAAAACAGAAACCAGAATCACTGAAAGTAATCAGCCTGATTTGCATCCAAATATCCTTGGGTATAGATTTGAATTTGTTCCGACACCTCTTGCTGCTGTTATAAATTCATTGAAAAAACCTCGTCACATGCTTTTCAAGCCCTGTGGATTGAATAACAATTAGAAAGGAAACGTAACATAAGTGGTGTAATTTGTTGGTAGCACAACTCACCTGAGTGCTTTCAGTCATATTTTGATGAAACCTAAGAAAAACGTAGCAATTCTGGCAAACCCATCTATGTCTTCGACCTAAACCTCTTCAATGCTGAAACCTGCACTTTTACGAGAGATTTCCTACTTTCGTGGCAAAGTTTTTCCTTTATTCCCACAATTGATAAACCGATTAGAGTCAGCACTAATGCAGCCATGCCGATTGATATGTTTGTAAACGAATTCGGTGTGGTAATTTAATCTCAGGTACAAGTGATCACCATTCTTAGTTTAATTTGCATTATTAAATGTTTCAAGGTAAAGGAATTACCTGAGAAAAAAACTTTATATCGGGAATTTTGGCCGTGATAAATTGTGGAGATAATGTAGATACTGCTTTTTCTAAATTCTAAATTCTTTAACAGCCTTGAACAAAGTAATCGACAAGAACGCACCCCTTTGATCACTATCTAAACGAAAAGCCAAGCAATTGTCTAACTTTGGATTACTAGGAGGCTACTTGATTCAATAAAAATAAAATACGCTTCATTTGCATCTGGAAATTATGATAAATACAAACTATATCGCAATAAAATGCTTACACTTACTAAATGCAGTAAGAAGTCATACTATCACTCATATTTAAATGATCATATGACCAATGTTAGACAAACTTGGATCATGATTAATCAGCTCATTGGTCATAGTAAAAGAACATGTAAGCCAATTGTCGCACGTCCTAATGTAATTTCTTTTCTTCTATAGGTCAAACACTTGTGGCATCAGTACTTTTCAATGCAGTGATTATCTCTCTGCCAACATTTCATATATTTCATTCTCCTTGGAGCCAACCACTTCCATGAAACATGAAACTGAAATTTTGCTTCTCCCTTGTAACAAATCACATGGCTTATATTCCTGTCTTGTTCACGTATTAAAGTCTTCCAGTAGTTTTCTTTCTTTACCACTGGCACAAATAATGAATAATTCCATCACGACAGTACCATATCCATCCTAATTAAATCATGCAAAAGTCATCCCCATTTTCAAGGGTGGCGATGAAACTGACCCTAGTAATTACTGTCCCATTTCCCTTCTTTCACTTTTCAATCATCTCTTTCAGAAAGTTATGTATAATAGATTAAAATCTTATGCCGAATCAAATGGCCATCTTTACAATGGTCAGTATGGTTTTTGTGAGAATGTTTCACCTCAGCATACAATTGTCAAAACCTCCTTTCTTTTGTCCCTTTGGGGAGCTATTTCCATTCTGTTTCCTGCCTCAAAATCCTTGTCCACTATCTTTGTCTTCTATCTGGGAAACAAGTTAATTTTTGGAAATTTGATGTGCATACTGCATGCACATGGCTGAAGCTCCAGTGGACAAAAAATGGTCACCTGTGGGCA
>BLFN01000199.1:6846206-6848706 GCA_014634225.1 Acropora yongei | reverse complement strand
AAAATCTTTGCAAAGTGCCTGTAAAGATCCATAAAGGATCTTTAAAGATCTTTTGAGGAAATTTTGAAAATATCCTTATCAAGATCCTTAAAGATCCTTCTACGCTTCTTCAAGGATCCTTTTCAGGATTTTCAAAGATCTTTGGAGGAAATTTTATCCTTAGTCAATATCAGACCCTGTAAGGATTCTTCAAGGATCTTTTAAGGATCTTTGCAAAGATCCTGAAAGATCCTGTAAAGATCCTTAAAGGATCTTTAAAGATCTTTCTAGGAAATTTGGAAAGATCCTCATTGAGATCCTTAAAGATTCAAGGATCCTTTTCAGGATTTTCAAAGATCTTTGGAGGAAATTTTACCTTATCTTTATCAGCCCCTGTAAGGATTGCTCAAGGATCTTTTAAGGATCTTTAAAAATCTTTAGAGGAAATTTGAAAGAATCTTTACCAGTATTCTTGAAGATCCTTTAGGATTCTTTAAGGGTCTTAGGCAATTCAGAAGGATTTTTATCAGGCTCATTTAAGATCATTTAACACTTAAAGGAAAAAATATTACTCATGATCAGTGGCTAATTATGCATGGGCTTGCATGATTTCTAGTGCAATTTGGAATGCATGAGTAAAAATTTTCAAAGATGGACAAGTCTCTGAAAAGTTTGTGCTTATTTATTCCAAATTGCACGAGAAATATCGTGAGTACTTATTAATACTATATATATATATTATTTTTTGATGTAGTTCCAGACTTCAAATGGTACTCATCGCTTTATTTGCTACAGCTCTGTTTCGTATGGCCAAGAGCAGCCACACTCATCAGGCAAAAAATCGCCAATTTTGCCTGATGAGTGTGGCCGCTCTTGGCCATACGAAACAGAGCTGTAGCAAATAAAGCGATGAGTACCATTTGAAGTCTGGAACTACATCAAAAAAATATAATATTTACCGCTCCTGTCAAGTTGAGTGCTGTCGAAAAATTGTTCTACCAAAGTATCCAGAATTTATATATATATACTTACATAAAATTTGAGATGGTGCACAGTAATTAATTTGAACTCAAGAACTTTACTGCAATACACATTCTCTTTTTGACAAAGTTTATTAGTCTAAATCAATTTAAGTTACTGTTGAAATTCTTATACAGATCAAGACACTGAAAAAATAGTGACAGGAAATCAAGATGGTTTCCCACAAGGAATGAAACCACTTTACTTTTCCCCTTTATTCATGTTGGTAATGCCTTAAAACTGGAGGGACATAACCATGACTTCATCTTCCATAGATGGAATAAACACACACATGCAAAAAATATCTCTGCACTCAATACAAGTTGTTAAGGAACTTTCTTTTACAGCCTGAAAATGCTTCCCAAGAATATCTCTGTTCATGAACAATTTGATCATTGAGTCTGTTCCTCAAAATTAAAGGAACGGCTGTTTCCTTTCTTCATAAACTTTGAGATGCAAATGAAGTGTTCTTACAAGCACGTAGTATTGTACAATTCCTTACTCAATGCTGCCATTTTCTTTAAATTGCACATTTTAACTGCAGCTTTTCCCTCTCCTTTTATAACCTAAACTGTGAAAGATCTGGTCATCTTTCTGCATTCTCTCTGCCTGGTGAACCTGCTGATTTTTGAGATTCAAACAATGCACAATTTCATCTGGCAGGAGTGGGTTGCTCTTGAAAGGAAGGATGAAATGACAAGTATCTCCAACTTTGTGAAGGCTTCTTCCTTTCTTATCCATGATGTTGTCGTCAATGAAAGACTGTACTTCTCTTTGGTCTGTTTGTTAATGAAAGAGCCAGAGTTCTGGGCAAAGAGCAGATTTCTTACAATCTGAGCCACAATTTCATGAGTGCCATGAAACTGGCACTTCAAGTGGCTTATCATAGCTTCAAATGCAAAGCTTGAATGAAGTATAAAAGGGTCATGATTCAGTACTTGTTCAGGAAGATGCAACAATGCATGAGAAGTGTATGTTTGCTCTGACTCCCCATACAATGTTGGTATGGATGGCTGATAACTCTGAATGAGAAGTCTGGCAATTTCAACATCATTGTCTGTGATGACATCATTTTGTCAGCAACCAGATAGCTGTAACAAAAGGGCAAAATGGCAGAAAAAATCATCTGGCAAAAATGGTTTTAGCACTGCTTAGCTTGCATGAAGGAACAGATCCTGTAATTCTCTGTACTTCCATTTTTTCAGTTCACTCAGTGGCCTTAATTTTCTGTGGAAATCATGAGGCAACTTCACCTTCGGTGTTACTTCATCAATCTCTTCTTTTTTATCGGCAAGGAAGCCACAGTCACTTTGACTGTCAAGCCAAATATTAAGTCTTTTTAAGAATTCTCCAGCAAGCACAAGATGCATGTAGTCCAATGAAACTTTAGATGGAACATCCTAACCACACAGAAGGGGAGAAAGACCGTTGACACCAAATACTGCTTGTCCAGTTCTTTCGGCAACATGAGCATGCAACAATGTTTGGGCATGTGTCCGTT
>BLFN01000199.1:6703648-6706249 GCA_014634225.1 Acropora yongei | reverse complement strand
ACGTGCATTTTAGTGGCTTCATTGCATCACCAGCACGCGTCCATAACATTAAGGAGCACACTCATCACATACATAAGCAAATTCCTTGGTTGAAACTGTGTGAGATTGCTGGAGATGTTATAGAGTTCCTTTCAGTTTCAAAGAAGGTAACATTAGCAGATCTGATGAAGACCGTTGCATAAACTAAGTAGTAGTCTAATGAACTTTTGTTGCTGTGTCAACAGGGGAATAGTAAAAGAGAATCAGGCATTGGCAAAATGGTTTTGGGAGTAAGCCCTTTGAACCCAATCTGACCAATAATTCTTCACTTCAAATATAGGAGTTCGATATTCATACAACAATAATTATTATTGTTGTTGTTGTTGTTAACATATAATGATTATAAATATCATTAATATTGCAAATCAGGGATAAGATTAATTAAAGTATGATTATTTGCAAAACCAAAGTTTTTGATCAGGATGAAATCAATAAGCTGTAAATACCTTGAAAAGCTCCAGCTTGGACGAAACTTTAAGTTCCTCATAACCAAATTGCTCCAAATCCCAAGCACAGAGTAAGTTTTGCTCTTTGACAACCTGAAATCAAAGCCAAGCTTAACATGAGTTTGTTTGCCTCTGTTAGTCTATTGCTGAAGAATCACTTAGAATACCTGGGATAATTATGATGGTTGGGCATGAATTTGGGACATTTCATTCAGAATGTAAATGGCAGTGATGTTCTGTACTGTATGTGTCCACTAGAAATACATAATAAGATTCTGGTTTCTTTGCATTAGTATCAGAGGGCATTATATTCACGGTCACCTTAAGCACAAGCATAAATTATCATCTCTAGGGCTGTTATTGTGGCTAATGTAACAAAGACACTTTGTGATGTCTACACAATATGTCAGGACCCTTATTATAATGGTGTATTGTGTGATGAGTGAACTGTGGTCAGAGAGATACATGCTGTACATCCAGGATAACCAAAGGATGCTAATTTTAATAATTACCCTACCCAAATTTGCAATTAGCCAATCAGAAGCCAACTCTACTGTCCTGATATCCTACGATATCAAGTCACTGACCGTAACGCTAAATTTTGGGCTGAATTTGGGAACGGTAAATACCTAATAGTACCTTTTTGGTATGCTTTGGCGGCATACCAGGCTCATTAATTTTGGTCTCGCCATGGGAAATTTGGCTCGACTGCGTCTCGCCAAAATACGAACCATGGCTCGACCAAACTCGCCTGATATGCCGCCGAAGCGTACCAAAAGGGTACGATTAGGTATATGTATCACCCAATCACATATGATATGGCAAGACAAGTAATAAAAGTCCTGAACTCTACTCCTCAAGAGGAAGCAAATGGTAATTTTTGTTAAGCTCATTGCCAATTGATGAGCTTGGTAACTGGTGCCACCAAGATTAGTGGGAGAGGCACAGAAATAGCAAGCACAGCAGGAAGGTTCCATGGCAACCCTGTGAGTGGGAACCAGCCCTGCAAGTGGCCACCAACCAGCCCCGTGACACTGATGGAACTTCAGTGGAGAAACTTCCCTTACCCGATACCTATCTTGAACCACTTCCTATGTAGGGTGGGAGGTGCTGGGCACTGAATTGGTAACATAGGTGACCACAGCAGTGCTTCACAAAGCTCAACTAAGCAAGCAAACTTCAGATGTGGTGATCAAAGCAGTGATCTGTCCAAGGTAGTGATCCACAAAGAGTAGCCAGGCAGACAACTGCAATATGGCCACAAGAGCTCACATCCAAGCACAAGGCAAGCCAAGCCCTTGCGGCCACCCCACAGATCATAGAAACCACTGGACACATTGGCTCAAAATTAACTTAGCCTAAATTCCACTTAACCACATCTAATATAATGTTATCCACAAAGAACTTCTTCTGAAATTATTTCAGGTCACCTACCTTTAACAATGACTTTTCCCATTTTTCTGGGTTTACAGAGACTCCTAATCTTCTTAAAAGTTTCTTATACAATTCTTCTATCACATTGACGTTACCTAAGAAAATACATCATTATTAAATTAACTTCAAAGCTGATGAATACTCCTTTGCAGAAATTTGTATGAAATGTATCTTCTAAGAATACAAATTTTACTTGTGAGTCATTTTGCTTATGTCCAGTTTGCTTACACACTAAAATGTTTTCCTAAAATAGCCAGCTCTGTAATTCCCTAAAGTCATTTTGCTAACATTAATAACTGGTCCAATCTTTCTAAATAGGCTATAGATATATACTAATGGATCAATAGTAAGGCTTATCCCCTTAGAAGTACAACTTAAAACTGTAGTGTCCTATGAGAGCAAAGCATCAACTTCACTGCTCACTTAACTGTGAACAGCCAAGCTAACGTATACTGGTAAATGTGTGTCAGTGATAAAATGACTGAGGACGTTAGTTTCAGTCTGAAGTTGGAGAGCTGACCAATTAAGTTGCCAAAACTATCAAGGAAATTAGCAAAATGGACATCAGCGAAATGACTTACAACCTCCCCAACACAATGAACTGGATGGAACCGACGATGAGGGTATTGTTGACTTATCATTGTTAAAATTCTGTGTAAAATAAAAAAAATCATTATTCAAA
>BLFN01000199.1:6647321-6649821 GCA_014634225.1 Acropora yongei | reverse complement strand
TAACTTACGAATTTCGTTGATTTCACTTCCACATATCAGAGAACCAGCGCAATCCATTGTATAAACTATGAAGAAAATAGTTATGTAAGAGATGCTTCTTTGAGGTATCAAGCATGCTAATTAAGAACTCTTGAAAACTGGAAACACTAAAAAATCTCTCAAATTCATTGATAACATAGATGTGCTATAAGTTGAAGCAGTTGAATGTCTATTATTGTTTCCTCTGATTTAAAAAACAAGAGTTCCTAACCCGGAGGGGTACTCTCTATAATGGCCTATATTGGGAGGCTCAGCCCGAAAGGAGTACCTTTTTCACGCTTCAGGCATATGAAGTGCATGAAAGGGTAGGAAATCTGTCCTTTAGGTATTTAAAAGAGCCTTTCAAAATATTTCACATCGGTAAACAGGTGAATCCAAGAATGGTTTCACTGGCAACATCCGCCAATCCAAATACCCCAAAGTTAATTAATCGGGAAGCATATACAATCAGAAAAATTTCCCCCAATGTAAAATCAAAGCCCGTTTACACGACTGAAAAATTGGATACAGACCCTTCAAGAAAGGCGTACGGAACTGACATACTTGCTCGTGTAAACTACACGTACTATGTTTTTTGAGATGGGTAAGAACCCGTATTTTTGGGAGTTTGGGGGCATAGACGTCTATAAACTATAATTTCGCTGATCGTACGAGTAGTACCGTAGTCTCAAAGTAAAAATATGTTCGGTCCCCCAAAGGGTGAAGTGTAAACGAAACCTTTCAAACTTGGTCTTTAGCCCCCTTTTTGTCCCACCAACGGTAAAACATTAGCCGTATAAACAGCTAAAATATTGTTGTCCGACCACCTTACTAAAGCCGCACTCGATTATTGCGCCGTGAAAACGGCCTTATAGCGGTATTACAGCTTTTTTCATAATTTACTAATGAACTCTGGTGCTGAATTTCGCAACAACTTCTGCTAATCATTAAAGAACAATGTTTAAATCTAGGACATACCGATTCTTTCGGAACTATTCCTTGGTCTATGTGCAAATTTACTTAATTAGGACTACCTAAAATGTTTCACGACAGACTTAAAGTCAATTAAATAATTTATTGCATAGGCTACGTAGCTGAAGTTTTTGAATATGTTTGTGGACTTCACCTTGGAAGTATGATAAGGCTTCATGCTTGGTCCATGGCTTTAAAATTCATCCAAGTTGAAAGGGTTTAAAAAGAGGAACTTATGATTAATGAGCACAAATCAAAGGCATGTTATCCCATTGATGGAATGTGATTTTGCTCGAGGCGGAAGCTGCATGACTAACCTAAGATCCATTGCAAAAAATCGACTGATAGAAAACAAATCTGCAATGCTAGGTTTACATTAATCAATGCTCAGTGAAGTTCAGTTAAATCTTTTACGTTTCAAATGAATTATTTGTCAATTATTCGACATTCGAGTACCTTCGTTTGCTCTGACAGATAGAGCATAAAAGTGAAAAGTTGCTATCATTTGCTTGCAAGCACATAAAACAAATCATCAACTTTGACAGTTAGGAAAGAATTTCTAAGCTTTTCTTTTAAGTCCTTGCTAAAAACAAGCACCTTGCCACATTAAACACAAAATCTTACCTTGTTTATGGTAACGAGAAAACAATAGGATGACGACAACACAGCCGGCTCCAAGCTTGCGTTGTCACAATTTCCCAAAGCACTGTGACACCAAAGTTTAAATATTTCTGATCCTTTTAGATTCCGGTATATCATAAACTGACTTCTCGGTAATATGAGACAAAATACCAGCGAACCCGTAGAGGATATCAACAGCTGAGTTCGTAGTTCGATTAACAAACAATAAACTTGACACAATTTTTCAAGCATGAAATTTATGAGCAGTGTTCATTGAAGGCAAACAATATTGACAAGGAAAGCGTGGGAATTTTGCCGTAATTTACAGCACAAAATAGGTATTTATCATTTCACCTCGAAAACGAAAAGGGTGGATGAGTCATCAAAGTCCATAAGATAAAAATTGAAATAAGGAAGTTGCTTAGATGCAAATTTCGAATCTCGTCGTGAACTCAGCGAGACAGCCAATAATTTTATATCACTGTCATTGTTTAAGTTTTGGTTGAAATTTTCAAAATAATTGTCCTTCGACAAAAGGACAGTTATTTCGTTTTAATCGCGCGAAAGAGGAAACGATGCTGCATGCTGGCTCGCAACACTTGCTAAAAATTTCGTTTTAGTTGCTATTTTATTTTTCAGTCATTTAATATTTTTGGAATCTAGAAGACGCTATTTCACAAATAACAATGTTAAAGAAATGATACGAAGAAAGGGCAGCTCAGATAAACCTCGAAGTAAATCACCTTTCAAAACGTATTAAATTGCACAATATTAGCAACATGGATTTAACATGAAACTTGTAAGGAACATAGACCAGTGACCGTTTTTCCCGTCAAGTAATCCGCAAGTATTGCGGACCTTCACCAAAATTTCCGCGTCGTGCAGCTTG
>BLFN01000199.1:6316841-6319341 GCA_014634225.1 Acropora yongei | reverse complement strand
GATATAACGCCGTCCAGCACTCGTGGCTGCCGAAGTATCGTTGAACCATCTCGTAAGGACCTCGTGATCCGTCTCCTAAACGACAGGAACCGACGATGATAACACATAATCATACCTCAGTTTGCGGAAATACGATCGCTTAGATCCCGGTCATCCTCGGATTAGCGTCGGCTTTCGATCGGATTCCATTTGGGAGTCCTGTGGCATTTACACTCATTCACTCGACCCGATGACATAGTGTCTACGGTTCTCTAAAAGCCGTAGATAAAAAATTACTGGAAAGTAATGAGGCGAGTTGTTGCTTTCCGCAAAGTTCCGTGAGAGACACCTGCTAAGGTAGGCTGACTAAATGGCCCCAATGCCTTGTTACAGTGTTTGAAAGCCCTGTGAAAGGTACGGAGAAGTTGTTATGAACACCCACATTTGTAACAAACAGGCAGACAGGGAGGAGCGAATACTTTGTAGCAAACATTATATTCTGCCGATAAAGGTAAGGAGTAAGCTAAAATTTGTTAGAGTTGACTTTAAAATAAATAGCACATTGCAGTAAGATCTGAATTGCGCACTTGAACGAAATACCGACGAGCCTCAGTCAACCCAGACATCACATGTGACAAAACACACCTGAGAACGAGTGGAGTGATCTACTTGCAGAAATTCAAAAACATCAGGAAGGGAACGAACGCTTAAAGAATGCTTGCAGCATGGGGCAAAGAACCGCAGAGACACTTGCTAAAGAAAAAAATTCCTTGCGGAAGGGGATACTGGGATTTTCGGTTTTGGCTATTTTTTAGATCGGTGTTTCGGTTCTTGTGCCAAAAGACTTCGGTTTTTTCGGTTTTGGTGTTCATTTGCGGTTTGCGGATTTTTCGTTTTTTAGCGTGTGGTTTTCGGTTTTCGTAGAAATTACTATAGGTTTTTCGGTTTTGTTATCCGATGTGGTTTTTGGGTTTCCCTATTTTGTCCTATTTGGGTTCTGGTTTCTCTTCGATTTGAGCGGCAACTGATCTCGCTAAACGCCAGTTATCGAGAAGAATGCGTGACAGACTAAATGTCACGGTACGAACAGAGGTGTCAAACTGCTGAGCAAAATGAACCATTTGCGCAAAGTTCCTTAGGGCAATTGACGCAATCTACGAAGCTTTCGTTGTCCATAACAAGGGGGCTTCATATGAAAATAAGACATCAGAAGAAGCTATTAGTTTGGTTCGCCGTTGCAAAAGCGTACCTGAAGCTAAGAGCATGCATATCAAACACGCGCTGAGAGTAACATCACTGGCGCTCTAAAAGGTCATGTCTCTACAAAAACAGTAAAGTCTGTTCAGTTCATGGAATGGGGACTAGAAGGACTAGCAGACATTTTAGACATTTGAAACTGTATGACATTAGACGACGACGTTGAAAACACCCTACTGTTCATTCCAAGAAAGTTAACAATCCTCAGCTCAAATATGCCAGGTCGTTTGGTGCAACAATGAAGGAGAGTGCCAAACGTGCTACAAGCTGGGCTGCGTACTATCACATCAGTTGAAGTTCCTGGTATCCAAAGCCCGACACAACGGTTTCTCTTCATAACGTACCGTTGATGATGCCTCTATTTGTTGTCAACCTTCCTGACTGTGACCTCTTACGTGGCAACTGGGCCTCAGCATATGGTGCTGCAGGAAGACAAAGGACAATGCGGCAGGAAACTACAATGGCTAAGCACGGAACATTGCCAGAGTATCCTTATCAATTCCATCTCGAAGTTGGTGATAAGGGTTAATCTGAACTTCGGAGAGGATGAAGATGAAGGACCTCACGAAGATCTGAACGAGCATGAAGTGAGTGAGGAAGCTAGTGACTCTGACGGAGGCCAGCAAGAATTTGACGAAAGTAGTGACGAAGAAGTTGAAGTCAGTGCAGATGACAACAATTCCCAGGGTCAGCAAGATGAATTACGTCGCGATATGGAAGGGCGGTGAGGTTCAATAATCGGCTGCTGTTTTAACTAGTATCTGTTTACTACCACGTTTAACCATAGAGCAAGTTCCTGCTGCAATGCAAAACAAGGAACAAATTGTACCGGTTAGTTTCCTCGGTGCAACGCCATATTTTAGACCAGGATTAAATATTCCAGTCGAATCTCCAAACTGCCAGGTCTTAGTTATCACATACAAATGTTCGATTAGAGATTTTTGATTGAAGTTTCCTGAACCATAGCCGTTGTTGCGATTGCAAAATTGCAATTCTAGGGTGGACTTGTGTACAAATTCTCCTAAGTTAACTAGGCTCCATTTACAAGCTGCTTTTCGGAAAGTGAGCCCACAAAGTCTGGGCTCGAGAGAGCGGCACAAAAGATGTCTAACTAAAAAATACGAAGGCTTGAGACAAGTCCATGATATTCACAAATACTCTGGTTAAGTAAGTGTCAGTGTAGTTTGCTCTGTATGCCCCACTTCTCACCATTATATTTGTTTTTGACGAATTTGTAAGCGGTTTTCGGTTTTGGCCGAATTTT
>BLFN01000199.1:6256841-6259341 GCA_014634225.1 Acropora yongei | reverse complement strand
TTTAAATTATTAACATTTTAACCACAGATATGTTGTCATATTTTGTTTCTTTATTTTAAAGTGATATTTGTTTAAGGTGCAATGATTGTGTTTTCTGTTGCAGAAAAATCAAAGGATTGTTATTGACGGTCTCAGCTCAGGATGCCTTCCTCCAAAAGTGACAAGTGTCTACTGTTTGAGTGTCAGTGGAAATATGCAGGTATCATTAGTGGATGGATGATTATTATAATTATACTGCCCTACAAGCAGAAGATCTGATGGTATAAATTATCTCTCAAGGAGCAAATTTTACTAGACTAAGTTTAATATATTAAATGCTGGAAACAGGTGATCGGTTGAAACCTACTACTTATATTCACTTCCTCTCAGATGGAAGGAAAAACTTAAGTGCACTTTAACAAGTATAATGCAGTTGAGTGAATGCATATATCTAATGTGTGTAGATTTTCTGTTGTTATGGTCATCAGACATCAGATTAAAACTTCATGGAGTTTGACACCTGGCCCTCTCGTCATGTCATCAAGTTATTTTCTTCAACATTGAAACTATACTCCAGATTGTGTCTCTCCACCCAGGCAGATAAAATTAATGAGTTCTGGTGTCATACTGCCAATTAGTAGCCCTTGTGGTGGATTTATGGCATCCTGTCCAGGGGAAGCAAAAATACTCTCAGTTTCTTCCTGTCACAGAAACTGGATTAAGTACTGGCTGTGGGAGGCTTACTGGGCAATGTGTGGCTGATTCCCATAGTTGCTCTGCCATGTTCATAAACTTGTATTAGTGCAGCAACATTATAAGTCAGATCTTTTCTGAAAGCATTTTGTTTTGATACATCTCTAGTGCATTACATTCCATGTGGAATCAGCAGATCTTGGCTTTCTAATCCGGGTTCTCCATCAGACTGATAAAGAACCTCAAGCATCTCATTTTGAAACGCGTGTGATCAAGCTAACAGGAGAGGTAATTTATCACAATTCATTTATATCCTGGACATCAGTGTTTCAGTAAGTCTCAATAAGTTTTTTAATGGTAATAGATTTTTTCGTAGTTAATCAGGGGTGATGGTAGGAAAGCTATACTTGTTGAAAATATTGCTATTAGTTAATGCACTTGCTTCATGATTAATCTTTTCTCCCTCACTCCCAACATCTTTCATTTTCTTTCCACTAATTTGTCCTGGGGTGAATTCAAACTCCAATTATAACGTACATGATTTGAGTTCTTGTTTGTTCTCTACTGTGCTCAGAGAGATTTTTCTGAGGCACTCCACAATTTCCTTCTGCATCATTTGCAAAACACCAAGGGTAGATTTGATTCAGAGGGAATTTTGTTTGATTACATTGTACTAGCCTCTGCAATAATAATTGGAGTATTGTCACCTGGCTAAATTGCCTAGAGTGATGATGATTTTGATATTTATTATTGATATTATTATTAATATCAATATTGTTGTTGTTATTATTATTATTATTATTGTTATTATTATTAACACAACTCTTAGCTGCTATTGCTGTTTTTTTAATTGAAGGTTTCTTTCCAGCGGACGTCAATGTTTTATGTGTATTCTACTTGTAATAACATTATTTTTCTACTTTTTCTAATTTTGACCATTGCTTGTTTGTTTGTTATGGTAACAGGTTGCCCTTCAGCTGGTCACTGCTTCATCAAAGCTTGAAATATCTGTTCAGTTTATTGGTGTCCCAGAGATTGTTATGTCCACCAAATGTCTCACGAAGGTATAAAGCAGAAAATTGTTTCATATTATTTGCTAGATTATGTTTTCCCTTAAATGATAAATTACTAGGACAGACATGTTTGTGCAAGAACACAGTTCAAATACACAAATTTCATGTATTCATTACATCATATACAGTGTTCTCCTTATCAGGCAGTAACCGGTAAAATTTTCCACCTCAAGCAACAGTTCTTACTGCCTGCAACCTCTTGAAGGTTTACTAAAACAATATAAGTTGTTTTAAACAATACCGGTCAGGAATTGTCTCTTACCTGCTGAGCTAAAACTCAGGGAGAACCCTGCATATTATTAGTAACATACTGTACATATTGATTATCCACTATCTTTGGGCGTATCATGGACCCACATAACAGCCAGCCCCCAACCTGACAGCTTAGCTGTTAGAGCACTGCACCAGAATTGCAGAGGTCAGGTTTTAGTCAAGTTCAGGTCTTTTCTCATTACCGCTTAAGTAGCGCTCACAACTGTGAGGATCATTTATGCTGAAATTGATGCAAACAATGGCTTTGCCACCGGAAGAGAGATTTGTCCCCTTTGGTTTTTCACAAATTCATAGGCCTTCTTTTAGTAGTGCTGCACCCATCAGTAGCCACAATACACAAGCAAACTCTATAATATGTAACATGAATGAAATTCCTTGCCTTAATCTTACTTGATTAATGTTATTGTAACTCTGTTTGAAGAGTTATGGGAAAGAGGCATTTTAAGAGCGGTCAATCTACACTGTTAGAGACTGGGAGCTAA
>BLFN01000199.1:6239341-6241841 GCA_014634225.1 Acropora yongei | reverse complement strand
TATTCGATTGAGACACTACTGTACATCTCTGTCTTTCGTGGCCATGTTGTGCCTTTGACCCCACCCCACTCACCACAAACTATATTTCTGCCGATAGTTAATTTGAGCCACTGTTTTAAACGCACCCTATCTCTGTCAGGAAATGGAAGACCCAGTGCACATAGCAGCCCAACAGAGGAAACACCATCAATCCATATAAATGGCGTGGAATATGGGACGTTGAACGGACACGCGTCACCTCGCAAGCGCTACTTAGAGTCCAGTCTGGATGAACTGGCGATGGAAATTGAAGCCTACGAACATGACGAGGAAGGCGGACCTAAAGAAAATGGTTACCATGGTGATGAAGAAGTGACTCAGGCATTCCAGGAGCCTGAACCACAAAGGGAACCGGTCTCCCCTCCGGTTGAAGTGTCCGAGTTGGAGACTGAGCCAGCTTATGAGAGCCAGCATAAAGACGACGAAGAATTGTTGGCAATGGCGGAACTTATAAAATCAACTGAAACGGTATAGTATTTCACAGTATTTCTTCCATGCAAGGCGCAGTACATTTCTATAGGCAATCCATTCGACCATTCTCGTTCAATTCGGAAATAATTTGCACAAGTGGGTTTTTCAAAAATTATCAAAACCGTGTGAGTCCGTAAGGCTGAATAATAAAATTACAAAAACAGAGCACTTCCGGTTCGGAAGTGACGCAGGCATATTCACACCAGCGTAAAAAAGCGAGGTAGGAAAGTACTGCTCAGTAGCGTTCATTTAAATGACAATACTTAAGAATTTCAGTTACGGGAACCAAAGTTAAAACTACCTTAGATTATTGGTAACTCAGGGAAGTGCTGATAAGCACATCTTGGGCCAGCCTTGAGTGGATTTGGAAGCTGGCGTCGTCGATTGAACTTAAAACTAATTTATATTTCTCTCTCTGCTGTTTCCAGGAGGAAGAAGAGGAAATGAAAGACGAGGAAAAGACAGAGAAGGTAGATGTAACCGACAACGAAAGCAAGGAAACAGCCGATGAGAAGCAAGAAGAGGAAAAGTTAAAAGACATTGAAACAGAGGAGGAAGAAGAAAAAGAGAAAGAGGAGGAAGAGGAAAAAGAGAAAGAGGAGGAGGAGAAAGGTGAAGAACCAAGCTTGAAAACCAAACATCGAAGGTCATTTAATTTGTTTAAAAGAAGAAAGGTGGACAAGAAAGCAGACGAACAAGAGGAAGAAGACGAAACTCATGAGACGGAGAAGAAGGAGGATACGCCAGAGGTAGATGAACGAGATGGAAAGGAAGTGGAGGGAGAGGATGAAAAGAAAGATGAGAAAACAGAGGAAGAAGAAACGGTAGCCGGGTCAGACACAAAACCGAAGGCAAGGCGGAGTTTTAAACTGTTTAAAAGAAAGCCACACATTGTAGGTGAAGAGGTGGAAAGCCAAGAAGAGGTTAAAAAAGAGGAACTCTCCGTTGATGGTAAAGAGGAACCAAAGGAAGACAATAAAGTAGAAGAAGCCAAAGAGGAAGAAGGAGACGAGGAGAAAGCGAAGGGATTCAAAGAAAGCGCAGAACAAGATGGAGAGTTTGACAGAAAACCAAAGGCGCGAAGGTCTTTTAACTTGTTCAAAAAGAGACCACAAAGTGCAGCGGCAGCTGTTGAAGTTGAAACTCAAGAAGAAGGTAAAAAGGACAAACCAGTCGAAGATAAAGAGAAAACAACGGAAAGTAAAGAAGGTGAGGCCGAAAGCCAAATGGCTGAAGATGTCAACGGAGAAAAGAATGAAGGTGAGAAAGAAAAGGAGAAAGAACAAGAGGAAAGCGTTGAGGCTCTTCCAGAGTTTGACGCCAAGCCAAAAATGCGACGATCATTTAACATGTTTAAAAGGAGACCTCAGAGCATGGCTGCGGCAGATAGGAAAACCAACGAGGACTCAGAAGAAGCAGCTCTGTCAAGAAATAACCCTGTGCGGCATTCATACCACGGAGGAGATCTACCAGTGCCAGATGCGTCCAATCTATGTAAGCACCTTAACTAGCTTAAATTAGATTTTCATACTAAGTGTTCTAGATTTTAGGGGTGGATGCTGTCAAGCGGAACGAGGGGCTTTTCACGAGGACCGATATGTTGTCAGTTTTAGTTGTCTACTCGGTTTAACGCCGTCCATGTTTTAGAAACGTTTGTGTTTGTGTTTACTTTTTGCACATCGTGGTAAGATGTAGGTTAAAGTACACAAATCCTGGATGACTGTAGGTACTGAAACTTTGCTCAAACTAGTGACCAATTAAGATCGCACGAGAGTCTAAACCCAGTGACCTTGCAGTTTTTTTCTTCGTCGCGCGTTACGCGATTCCTGTACCGCGCAACGCGATTCGCGTAACGCAGGACTAACAGTGGTAACTTACTTTTGAACGGTACTGCAGCGACGTCAAAACATGACGCTAAATTTTCAATTCTGTACTGACATTTGTATCCCATGTTCGTGACGATTTGAGAAAGTCATCCAGCTAGCCTTCC
>BLFN01000199.1:6230398-6232898 GCA_014634225.1 Acropora yongei | reverse complement strand
AGAACCGAGACCGGAGGTTCAGTCTCTGTGACTGAAGCGAAATAACCCTACACAAGAGAGAGATATATCACTTCTTTGCCGACCTCAGCAAGGCCCAGTGGGCTATTTTGAAAAGAGACCGGCACTATAGATCAGAGGATGATAATTGCCATGGATTCTCAAACCAACAGCATGGTTCTGGACCACATTCAGTTTGACTTGGTTTACAAGTCAGTGAGGGGTGATCAAATATCAATTATATCCACAACACTTCTTAACTTACATTACATTCTTGCAGCAGAAAATCACAGGTGCTCTTAAAAGAGACCTACAGAAAACACAGGGCTCATCATACAAAACCTCAACTTTGCTGATGCATCGGTGGGGTGATAGACAGTGAGGAAGAACTTTGCGACCTTGCTAACCACTTCAATGAGACATCTTCCATGTACAGCAGAGAAATAAACATAGAAAAACAAAGCCCTCGACAAACTAGTCGAATCAAATCCACCATCACTTTGGGTGGACTATAGTAAGGAACAGTAACAGTAAATATCTCTTCGTTTAAATTAGAAGTGTTCCAAGTACTGCTCAGGTGCAACAGGTGGTCTCAAAAGAAAGGTGTATGTGGATGGACAAGTGCATCAAAAGCGACGTCAAGGTACTGCAGGTCTGAAAAGAAAGACGGATACCCTGAATGGTGAGAACTCATCCACAAGCATCTCAATTAGTGGGACCAAAAAGTCAGTTTGTAATGGCCACTTAATCGTCAAGAAAAAGAAGAGAAGCGACTTAAAGCAGGTCTGAGGAGAAAGGCGAAAAAAAAAAAAACAAGAAGATAGAACAACTTTGAGAAGAAAGGCGTTTCAGGTGGAAAAGACCATCAAGAGGAACGGAAAGAAACGAGTCTGACAAGAAAGGGATTTTTGGACGGACAGGACGACCAGGAGCAATTTGAGGATACATACAGAGTTCGATAAAAAGAAAACAAGCAAAACAAACATTTCTATCAGAATAAGTTTATCAGTGAAAGATGGCCTTATCTTGCATTAGCCTTTCGTCTACATGAGATGATGAATCGAATGGAAAGACAGACACGGCGACAGCGATGGAAGCAGTAGGTCATTCTGTCAGACGATCCTTGCTCTTCCAGAAGGTAGCTGTCGTTTTAAATGCTTATTGAACCATTCGGTGCGGAATTCAAAACGAAATTACCGATCATGTACTTGGGGTTGCCTTTTTCATGTGGGTCTGTCAGCTTGTAAAATATGTTCAATCAAAAATATCAGACTTAAAAAAGTTTGCAAAATCTCTGGGATCTCAATATGGAGAATAGATTCTTTTCTACGACCCCTTCTCTTTCCATTGTTTATCATTTCTTTTCCCATTGTTTAAAGAGCATTATGGGATGTTTAAGGTTTTACTAAATAATTGTTGCACCTACTTCTAACACTGGAGACAATTAAGGAAACATTGTTTTCGTTTTTAGTTTTATTTTGCTTGTTTCTTGGTTTTTGTTCTTTTAAATTTGTTCTTTTAAATTTAACTTCATGTAAAAGCAACGCCTGTTTGGTCACTGAAACAATGACATTCACAATGGCTGCCGAAAAAATAAGAACTGCCTGTGGGGACATCTATTGTTCGAGAAACTGGATTTATTCAAATTTTGATGTTTTGCTTTTGTTGATTTTCTTGCAGGAAGAAAAGAATTCAGGTCCCAAGAGCCTTAAAGAGAAAATGAATTTTTGAAGGCCAAAATATGTTTTGAGAAACCCTGACTCTGTTAGATCCATGAACAGGAAGCCTGGAAAATAACAGTTTGAGGCATAAAGTAGTTTCATTTATAAGCATTCATTCAAACAGATTACAAATATACTAGAAGGAAGGAAAAAGCAGGGGCAATGACGTGGTAAACTTAATTTACTTCGGAACAATAGATATTCTATTGTTTTCTTCATTCTTGGAACAATAGAATTGTTGTTTGAACTCGTTTATTTGTATAATGAAAACAATGGTCTACAATTTGTTTTTTAACGTTGATAACCTTTTTTTTCAAATTTGCTTCGACAAGATTTAACGTCGGTCAGAAAATATGGAGCGTCTGCAACAAAGCTAGAAGGTTGCTGATTCTTAAGTTGAAATAGGTGAAACTCGCTATATGTTTCACACTCGGTATTTTTTTCGCTCTTTTCTAATTCTCAAGGAAACAAGAAACTTAGGAAACCAGCCAATAAGATCGCGGGATTAAAATCACGTGATCAATATAAACCAATCAGAGGGCGAGAATTTTGTATTGCGGACGCATTTCACAATTTGCGCTTCTTTCATTGTTGTTTTGTCTGTTCATGCAAAAAATAAATTCAGCCAATTAGATTGCAGGATTCAAATCACGTGATCAACATTAACTAGTCAAAAAGCGAGGATTTGGCATTGTTATCAAGTTAACAGAAATCCCTTTGCCAAGTCAATTTAACCACTAAATTAGGTATGCAGGAATTTCGACCAATCAGACTGCACGATT
>BLFN01000199.1:6210398-6212898 GCA_014634225.1 Acropora yongei | reverse complement strand
TTATTTCCTTCAAGTCCGAAATTTTGATGACACTTTTGGTTTCTAAAACGTGGAAATGGAGTGTATAGTAATTGCGGGTTGGGTTTGTCCTTTGACAAAGCCCCGATTATAAGAAACACGTGTTAGCCCCAAGGGCGTTTTTAAAAAATGATGTAAGAGGGCCAAAATGCAAGTGACACGGTAGCTAATTCCATAGTCTGCTGAGGACTGGGGTCTACACGTCCACAGATCTAACATTGACCCGAACCAGGTTGCTGACCAGCTGTTTTCGGTAAAACAATGGTTTGCTGCGGGTGCTCATTCTTGCAGGCTCAGAAAAACTGGTTCCGCCCATTGTTATTTAAGGATTTTCTCCTGATTTAGGTACCCTTAAAAACTTTAAAATTTTGCGAATTTTTTTCACACCAATAGATGGTTTTCAGGTGACGTCATCAAAGTCGCAAGGTGATCTGAACTTTTAGCTATACGAGGTTGAAGAAGACCTTAGCCTAGAAATTAATCTTCTCTGAAGTATCTAGTTCCGTCATGTCTTTCGTTTCGGAAATACTGAATTTTTGAATTTGTGTTACAAACCTGTTTGGTTGAAAAATATGTCTATCTCTATGAATGTCAGCTGTGTGAGCCTTTTATTTACATTGGGAGATGTGTTCATATGCAAGTATTTTATCTCATGCGCGAAAAGAAAGTGCTTTCATTGCAAAGTGAACTCCAGATGATTTCGTTGATTGCTGGCCACCATATTGGTGGACCACTTTGATTCACCAACATGGCGTCTCCCTACAAAACTCTTTTAAGTTGCGTGAAACGCTTCAACAAATAAATCACAAACGTCGAACCGCAGAGACCTAAGAATTGGAGAGGCTGCTTATAAATTTGTTTCCTATAACATCTCAAGTTCTTGTCTTTTTTCATCGAACGGTTTCTACTTATTTTTTGGTTAAATGATAGTGAAAACGATCTATAATCTCGTATTGTGCAACACAGCTTCAAGGGTTCCGCCTAAATAAAACCCTTTTAATTTGTTGCCCACTTGAATCGGTTTATCTTCATTCAAGCCGAAACCTTGCAAGAAGCTCGTGATTACATTACATGTGGCTTCAAAATCCAGCTGAAATTTTGTTTTGTAGCAAAAGGGAGGATCGTAGAATTCGAGCGAGGAGGTGTTTTCCTCATGCCTGTGCTGTAGATGAATTCATCAGTCTCGGTTTCAGGTTCACCGTCTGATAACTCGCTCATTTGTTTGAATTTTCCCTCTTAAAAAGCATCTCATACATAAGGCACTCAACCTTTTGGCGGCATTTCTTTAAGGTGGTAAGCCGCTCGTGAAGATTGTTAGATGTTTGGTTGTGTTTGTCGTTTATTTATGCTCTTCGATGTGGATCCGGAGGTGAAGATGACGGCTCGTGTTGCACGAATAACATTGAAATTCATACACAACGCATTGTTGGTTTGCAAGTAAGGACTTTGTTTCCGTAACTTTCAAATCTTCGCAGATTTTCCCACTCCAATGTCCATTTGTGAGCAGTTCGATTAGGTCTCCTTCACATATGTTAAGGTTGTGTGTATTATTAAACCAGTTCCCATTGAATGCTTTCTTTGTTAAAATCTGAATAATTTTTTCTAACGGAACGAAAGCCGTAGTGATCACTGACCAAGACTGACAACTACATTAACTTTACTCGTTGTTTGTAGTTTGACTCGCCCTTACGTGCTCGTCAAAATACGGCACAATTCGTATTAATAGTCTCAGCGATACTAGAGAACAAAACGTTTAATAAGAGATTTATTATCCAACACGCCAAATTGTTATGTCTGTGGGGGCGAATTTCGCGGATATTTACTTACGGGGTATGCGTGACAGAAGTAAAGTACGCCAGCGGAACGGATTTGGCGCAGGAAATAGTCAGCAGGAGAAGAACAAGGCAAACTGTTTTTTTTTTGTGGTTTTGACCAAGCCATCACTGGCGCAATTTATGTCACTTTTCACAACGGGAAGAAATCGTCTTTCGATCGTCCAAATTACACATCAATTCACGTTTTGCACTTTAAGATTTCGATCTGTCAAGAAAAATCGTGGAAAAGGAATTCCGGTATTGACATAATAGAGTCTTAATAAAGTTTACAGGAATCTATGACTCTAAGCAATGTAAATATGATCTTATTCTAACTAAGCAAAATCAAATATGCATTACAATCGACCTCAAGAAATCAGCCAATCAATTAATCACCGCCACTCGTTAATGGATAATTACTGAGACACATGGCATTATGAGAAATATTGCAGCCGGCCTCAGCTGGCTGCAATATTTCGGCTTATGTGCGGTGTAAGACGCACCAGTGACGTCACATACTTATGAATCACTGTCCTGGAGGAACAGTGGGCACAGGGAAAGGGGAAAGTGGGCACACAGGAACAGTAGGCAGAGAGGAACTGTAGGAACAGAGGAACAGTGGACACGGAGGAACAGAGGGCACAATAGGCACAGAGGAACAGAGGAAC
>BLFN01000199.1:6178561-6181061 GCA_014634225.1 Acropora yongei | reverse complement strand
CAAACTAAAGAGTAAACACAAGGAAAAATTTATCTTGAGCATTATCAACAATGACAAAAGCATTTTGCATCAGTTTTCAAATTGTAATCATTTCAACGCAATATATCTCCACTTCTTTTGTCAAAATTCTCTTTACAGCGCCATGGGATATTTTGCGCAAACAGAATCTTGCAAGCTCTAAGATTAAAAAAATTGGTTTTGCTAACATTGTAGTTCTGTATTTAAGAATCGAGGCTCAGCATTTACTCCAACTCTCAACTAGTCAGAGGTGCGACCATTTCGTTAACCTTTCAGCGTTTAACTTTGTCAAAGCGAAATTCGTCTATAATTCAACGGCTACTTCGCTGCTTGTATTTGTTTTGATTGGCTAATTAGTTAAACCTTTTACAACAGTCTACAATACCTACGATACATACAGAATAAGTGTTTTCAACGACTTCTGTTTCAAGGAACTTACGTAATATCAGCATTAGGATGCAAGCCGAACACTTGAGGCGTATCAACTGAAGGAAGAGCTTGGATAGCTTCAAAGAACTGCTCCAAACTACGACACTTTGGGATCTTATAACCAGTGTAGAAATTGAAGTCATCGGCAAACATGTGTTCTCCGAACCACACCTAAGCAAGCAAACAAGTGATTTTCAGTTGCTCTTTCATAGTTTGCAAGCTGTGATGCCTTTCTCTTGATTGAGATCGCTTAATAAAGGACTTACGGTCGCAAATCAATATCTCACACAACTGTAAACGGTTACCTTGGCAAATGTGTTTAAAAGCCTCTTGTCATAATCATCAGTAACTCTGCCTCCATACTGCACCTCACCCAACATGTACCTCACTGTGTTCCAAGATACGCCCTACCAAGGCAATAAAACTAAGGTTTATAGCGGTATGAAAATGAAAGCAGAAAACTGCCGGGATTCGGAGTTGGTACAGAGCATCAATATTCCCGGTAGCCTCTTCTCTGAAATACAAACCCTTTTTTGGTATCTGAGACTGCATTGGTGCCGGGCTGGTTGAGTTTGAGACTCGTAGCACAGTGCAAGGAGGGTCGCTAAAGACTGCAGAAGTCTAGAAATGACTCGCTTACCTTCCTTGGATCTATATCATCCAAATGGTTTTGCACGAATTGTACGCTAGCGGCAAAGTCAGCCTGATTGAACTCGTAAGGAATGTTCCATCCCAATGGACCAAACTTACGGCGTTCCTGTTCAAAAAAAGAAAAAGGCAGAATGTTAAAAATCTACTGAAAGAGTCACAGCAAGGTTAACATGCGTTGAAGCTTGTTCTATTTTCCGGGTTCTACGCCAATACATTGATTCGCGAATTTCTCGTTGGAGCGGCTTTCAAATGACTGAGGAAAAACCAATACCAAAGTAATCACAACAAGAGCAAACAGTGCAATGAACCAATCAGAATTCCTATCAATTACCTGTAACTTGCTCAAGGCGCGGGAATGATCGTGTTCTGTAAGATGCGCTTGGTTTTGGGTTTGCTTCTCAATAGTTGAAAAACTGGTGCGCGATTCTTGAGGGAATCATTAAGCGTAGCTATCGCTGTCCCATAATTACTTTCCACAGTAATTTAAAATCCACTCCGCAAATATATTGAGTCGGAGGATACCATTTTTGAGTTGCTTCTACTTTTTTGCCACTCTAATCAACGATTTGAGTTTTACGGGGTTTGATTGGTTAATGTGCCTGACAGTCAGCAAAGGGTAAGTGAGACTGGTATAGGGAACTACTTTAGGTCTTGCCAAAACGTGACTCAAATCTTACTAATGGTGTTGCACTCACAGGGACTCCCTTGTTACCTGGACAACAGTATGCAAGAAAGCCACAGCATAGAGAGTTGGCTTCCACTGTGGCATGTTGGTGATGTCAAGCTGATCTTGCGTGATACCCGCGTAAGTCCTCTTCAGACCAGGCTTCACGCCCTGTGGCGGTTCATTTGTGAATTTGATGGAGGACTATAAATAAGAAGGGTAAATTAAACTTGAGAAGTTGAGGGACAGCAAGGATTGTTCAATACAACCCCGTGTTATCGACGTCACCAAGTGTCACCACTATTTTCATGCCCCAAACCAGAAGTTTGACGAAATAGTACAAGACAAAAGATTCTCCAAGTGACGTTGTACAACTGAATCAGTCTCAGAGAAGCCTGAAATTAAGCTGATTAACAATACAAAGGTTATAAGGTCGGGAAGAACGTTTCGATACTAAGAGGCAGCAACGTTTTGGACCATAGAGGCTGTTAAGTTGTAACAATTAAGATTCCAGGAATGGAAAGACCTGTGGGAATATCTGAGTTTAGAGTTCCGCCTTTTACCTGTAGCAAGCTGATGGGGAACTGGTTGTGCGCCTCTGTTGTTATCCACACTCGAAAGCCTTCATGTGAGGATTCAGCAGTGGTTACAGTCTCCAGCAGTTCATCCATAAAGTTGAGCCCAAGATGACAGTTCTGAAGCAGCACCCAGCCACCCTATCAAAAAGAAACCTGCATT
>BLFN01000199.1:6083315-6086637 GCA_014634225.1 Acropora yongei | reverse complement strand
TTACGATGAAATATACTTTTCCATGGTTATAACATAAGAGACGCGCATGAGAATGATTCTTCAGAAGACACCCCTGAAGGTCTACAGTAACCTTAAACCATCGTGTATATGGTCCCCTATTCACGAGTGTTAGCCAGAGTAAAACCTGTAACTAGCACTCTAATTCCTTCCTTCAAGTCATTAACTGTTGACGTAGTACAAGTAACTCTTCCCTGCTAGCACAGGCTCATTTCCTGACGTTTAGACCCTCTGCTAGCGAGGAAAAGTAACTCTGTTTGTCATGCTGTACTGAGTCAACATTAACTTTCTATTTTCCACGTATAACCAAAGTGACTGTGTGTACCCATTCATCAACCAATGCATCCCACGTTAACGCCTCTAGGCGTCTTGTTCATTATATGTTCAAAACCTTTATTAAAGACCGTACAAGCACTTAAACGATGTTTATCTTTGTTCTTGCAGAGAATGTGCTGCTGTGTCATTCTATTTGTTTTTCCACCTTGAAGTCTGGTAACTATTGGAGCTAGCAAACAGTTGATAGTATCATTGAGAATGGAAGAACATTTTATCAGAAATGTTACTCGGGCAAATATGTTTTTATTTCTGTTTTGCCAAAGAAATTAGACATAGGCACTGGCCATGTAAAAGTTGTCCATGGGGCAAGATGTTAGGGATATTTATCTTGTAATGTGGTTCCCAGTAAACAACAGCTTAAAACTGCCATTTTGGTTGATAAGGAAAGCAGCACAGGCTTTTTGATGTGGATTTCTAGCTATTGCATTAGTTGTGTTTTCCAGCCAAGATTTACCAAATGAAATGAAATTGAATAAGATCACTGAAGTTTGAAATACTGTAGTGCAAATAATAATTAACTTTTTCAGTTTGTCATTCACAAATTTTGCTATCAACGTGATGTAACGACTTCTCTCTATTGCAAATGTCTTATAATGAATATTATTATATGGCAAGCTCCGCGAGCGGGCAGTATGCGGCGAATTCTCTATTTTTTTTTCAGTGCTCGAAAACAAACAAGTACGAAGATCATTTTTTTCAGTGCTCTTTATGCCATATAAGAAATCTTTTATTGACCAACTAGTTCGGTCAAGGTGGCTGGGTAGTGGCCTCATTCTCTTTTTGCGTTTTTATGGACCTCGACTTCGTTTCTGTCCATGAAAACGCAAAAAGAGAACTCGGCCAATATCCAGCCATCTTGACCTCGCGCTTGGTCAATAATATATATACATATTTTCCATGTTTTTATTCTTGTTCTTTTGTTCATATAAAGTAACATTAGAAGTGGCTCATCATGAACAATCTTTCAACTAGTCATTTCCACATTACTGTTATTCCTCAGTTCATATACCTTGAATTATTTCACAGGTAAAATACACCTGGAAGAGAAATTGTCACATAATAAAAATACACATTTTGGACATAACTAATGTCGTTTTAATTGCTTTCTTTATTTTATCAGCAGATATTAATCTTATTCAGGCCTCAATCAACAAATTGCAACAGGGATGAAGGTAACCACCCGGATATCTTATGACCTATTCATAACTACTAATTGATTTAAAATATTTATGAAAATCAATTAAACTATTCTACAACCGATAAAACAATGCAAAAATGTATTTTTTAACGATATTTCAGCTGGCCAATACCAGCTTTCATCAGCTTTATTTGGAGATCTAACAAAGCTGATGAAGACTGGTACTAGCCAGCCGAAATATCGTTAAAAATACATTTTCGCGTTGTTTTATCAGTTGCGCAGTAGTCTCCTTGACTTTCATAAATATGTTTTATATGTCAACTGCCATTTAAATTCCAAGATATACTAAAGATACACACAAATTACGTACCTATTTTGTACAACTTATAACCTGAGCATGGGTATAGGCTACTTAGAGCTGGTTACCAGTCATTTCGTACCCAGACGATTCGTACCCAGGCTTAGACGTTTCATACCCACTTTCGATCAGTTTGTACCCAACCCCCTGGGCAATTTGTACCCAACAAATTAGGACACAAAATGTGTGACTTCTCCTTGTTGAAGGTCTTCCAATGTTCGAAGAGCCACCTCTGCACTTCACGATAGGTGGCCCTCTGCATTTGCTTAAGCTTGCGCTGGGACACTAGACACTAGTCTCGCTTGTAACTGACGAACTACTGTAAAGGCTCCGTCTTAGCTCCTGGTTTTAGGCTGTCAAAGGTTGCGGCAATGGCCTCATGCGGAAGGAAGGGTAGTGCCATCAGTCGCGTATAAAAACGTTTTATAGCCAAAAAGATGGAAATTCCAACCATTTCGTTAGTTAATGCTAATCTTGTTTACTCTCTTTGATACAATGTTCCAATTTAATAATTTTGAAATGAAAGAGAAAAAAAAATCCCTCCTATCTTATTATTATTATTATTATTATTATTATTATTTTAAGTAAAGTTCAACAATATAAAAAAATTAATAAGATCACATACACCTTGCTTGTGTGAGCATGCATCTTGATCGTTTTGCGATTACTAGGGTAAATGGAGTGTTTGTGTTTGTTTAAAACGTTTTGTGTCAATTTGTTGGGTACAAATCGTCCAGAGGGTTGGTAGGAACTGGTTGAAAGTGGTTACGAAAGATCCATGGGTACGAAACGACTGGATACCTTCTGCACAACACTGTGATGAGTCAGGTGTTACCATAAGACAGAAACTAATAAGATGTGTTTTCTCGAATGTACACACTAATGTTAATAATTTCCAGCAAATTTCAACAGAATAAACAAGCAATGAATAGTTTTATGGTTGCAAATTTATTTGTCCTTTATGCAAAGTAAAGTGGAAAATAGAAAACCAGTGATAATTTCATACATACAAAAATTTCTGCATTCTGCTGAGAGCATGTCAATTTATCCCAAACAGTACAAAAAATTGAATTTTTTTGAGTGCAGAAAGGCGAAATTAGTGCAAAAAGTTGAAATGAAAAATGATTGACAGGAACCTTGAAAAACAGTAAAAAAAAAAGCCAGACAGGTTTGCTGAGAGCAACAACATCTTAAATTAAAATTTAAAGGATAATGCCAAAAACAAAAACAAACACAAAAACACAAAAAAGGACAAACAACTGAATAAATGTTTGGACCAATCAGATTCTTGCAGGCGAAGCGTGTTAAGCCGTAAGGCAAAATAAAAACAAACTGTCAGCTGTTTGTTTGAAAGTTTTGTACGTATATTATTAACAAGTAATCACATGATTTTTCTAGTGCAATTTGGAATAAATAAGCACTTGTAAAGACCCCAAATTTTGTTAATCTTTGAAAAATTTAATTATTGTGCT